>DF241554.1:0-18029 GCA_000507305.1 Breviolum minutum Mf 1.05b.01 | reverse complement strand
ATATGTTTTGAATGAATCAGAGAATCAGGCTGCACCAAACATCTCCACGTTTGATCCTGAGACGTAAAATGCTTCTGCCATGGCTATAGATGCACAAGGGTCTATGGCACTACTTGACATATGAATGCTCTGGAAGGCCTCCGCTGAATGTGCAGCCGAAGACTGGCGAAGGTGCCACTTTCAGACTCCTGAGTCTTTCAAGTTTTATTGCGTTATTTAGGATCTTCGTGTGTCTCTGCCAGCGACACCTCTTTGGATTCTTGATATTCCTGTGATTTTGCTGGTAGGCAACGCTACTCTTGGGAACCACAGCACCTCAAATGTTCTCAATGCAACGATGAACGGCTCAGTCAATAGCTTAGCAGTCCTCAGCATGCACTTAGTTGTTGAACAACAGTGTAGTTGAAAATACAGAACAGTGTGTTGAAGATGTTTTCACCCTTGTTTCCCCTGCCCTTTTCCCGGATTTTGGGATCTTGAGCAAAACTCGAGGTTTCAGTAAATGCATCGTCATGGTCTGAGCATGCAAAACGAGAGATTGACAGCTTTGTGTGCATTTTCAGTGTAATAGTGTTGAGCATGTGGTCTCCTTTGAATAAGCTTGTTGCTCCAGAGGCTCTGTGTGATGTTTGTTGACTGGTACTGTTGATGGCTGAAATCCTGCACCACCTGAGATGTATGAAACCCTGTAGAAAATGGATGAAAATTGTATATTTACCATATTGAACTGGTGCAGGATTTCTTCCATCAAGAGTATAAACTATGACATAAATATATTATAACATGTTCTCAAAGCATGACAAGTTCCAGTTTCTTAAGGCATCCTATTGCAACTGCCAGCAGTCTTCCAAGCTCAGAGGAACCAGGCAGCATTCCTTTTGTTTTTTTCGACATGTTTTATCTGGTGGGTGTTTTTGGGAACTGGTTTCTTTTCGATTATTTTGGTTTGTTTTGCAAACAGAGGATTTGTCAGATTGCACAAGTCTGTAGCCGAGTCAATCATGATTTTGGTGCAGGCTCTACCAGCACCAGCATAGCAACCGCCAGCAATGGCATGGTCAGCGACAGAGCTATTGCGCTTGAGCCAGGCAAATCATTCACCATATTTCGAGGTATTTCATAAATTCCAGCTCCAGCTTATTGCGTTGAAATGTCACTGTGCAGTAAAAGGAGTTGTGAGATGTTGTGGCCTACAGTGAGTGAAATTGATTTTCGGAGGCAACGATAGTGAGAAGAGCACATCCATCGAGCCCAGCAATGACAGCTCGGTAGATTCCAATGCTTCGGTGCCATCCTCAGATTGAAGGTGTGAGAAATGGTGAGAATCTGTGCAGTCTTCCTGGTAATCAATGAATCGGACAGATATGTACAGACATAAGCATTCTCCAAGGCTGCTCCAAACATGTCGGCGTTTGATCCTTAATTGTGGAAAGGATGACTTGCTTGAATTTATTGCGACAAACCTTCTTAAGATCATACGTTCATGTAGATGCTTGTATGTAATCGTACATGAGCCAATACGATGTTATGAAGATGTGTAAAGTGTAAAGCCATTTGGAGTGTGAGACACGAGGCCTTCCGTCGAGGTGCAGCCAATCAAGAGCAGTGATGGTGTGCTCGGCAAATTGAGCTGCTCCAATGCAATCCTCCAATCCTTGTGTTGCCATGTGGGTTAACATGGCAGGTAATGCTACTCCTGCAAGCCACAAGCACAACAACACTTCAAAGTCTGTCAACGCAACAACCAATGGCTCAGCCAGTAGCTTACCATATCTTAGCACCACTCAAATTCAGTGAATTATGTTCACTGCCTTCTAAAAGATTCAATTTGTTTTGAGGATTCGGCCAATAGTTCGTTCACATCTCAGATTCTTCAAATCCTTCTGCGTGATACACAGGGGAACGCAGGGAAACCAGAAACCAGCATCCAAATCTGTTTCACGACCAGGAAGAATCCAGAAGCAACCGCATTGTCCCAAGGCCTTTTAGGGAAGTGACTCACCATATTAGTTATATATATATATGTCTATTATTCTATTGTTACAAGTACCTTGGACCAGATTTTGCTACATATGCTACACATCCATTTGAACTGATGTCAATATCATGAGTCATAACGAAAATCTTTTTTGATATTCAATGCTAAGAATTCAAAGATACGATTCAGATGCCAGAAACAAATTCACGAAATGCAGGGGAAATCATGTCATTGGATCGACAGGTCCATCGGAAGCAGCTACCACTGCTATGCCAAGCACCTTTTGGGCGGCTTATGCATGGAGCTGAATGAAAGCCATGACCAAATCTTTGCCGATCTTGAAACAGGAAACCGATGAAAACGGTCATGACATGTAAAGGGCCAAGGATCTTAAATCTGGTGTATCTGTCACCAAAAACATGCAACAAGAAGTCTTGAGAAATGAGATTTGCAAGATTGGTAATTACATGAGGCTATCATGTCGCTATAATGAAATCCCATGGACCACATCAGCCACCAAATATTTTTTCACAAATTTGGTGTCAAGAAATATTTTTTGCTTCAAATTGGATCACCTGGCAGCAAACGCGCTGTAGGTGAGTTTCGATAGTACAGAGTTGCATCCCATTCGGGGAAGAGGCGAGACTGGTGGAGCCGATCAATTCGATCAACCTTTCATGCGTGACATCGTCACTCATGTTGTTGAAGTAAACCTTCACAGGCAGAGCTGCTCGATTTCTTCACAGGCAGGGTGTTTTGTCAGATGCAAAAGTATCAAAAGTACAGTTTGAGAACAGCAGCAAACAGGTTTGGATTGTCAATGATTGTCATAAATGGATGTTTGTTATTTTCTTGCTGTTTCTTGAACAATTCCTGTACACTGTATCCTTGCTCCCATTCCCATAATGATTTAGTATGATTAGTATGTGATTTAGGTAATTTGGCTTTTGGAATCACCATGTTTGGTTCGTCTTCGCAGGTCGACCGCTGTGCAACTTTGAAGTCATGGCCAACTTGGGGTACTGAAGGCTTGGAACGGAATCCCATCGAACAACACCAGGAAAAAGGAGGTCGGCGTGGCATTTTCAGAGTGATCACTATTATAGATTAGCAAGTCAAGTCAGAGCCTGAGATGGTCTGGTAACATTCGCAAATGGTGAGATCCGTTTTGGCGATTTGTATTTGATAGGCAAGTGATGATGGGCTACGTTGCAGTGAACCTTTTGCGATCAAAATCCATTTGACCCGCAGTGAATGGGTTCAAGCTTTGCCTCGAACGGGGTGTGACTTCCCGCGGTCCGCGGCCGCTGGAATGCATCTATTCGAAACTATCTGACAAATAACGGGCGTGTTGCAAAAGAAGCGCAAATCGTTGTGAAGCCTATGTGAAGTCTATCACCAGTGGCTTGCTAGATGTATGTTTGGAATCATTTGGATGTATAGCAAAATGATGTTTCTATGAATGTTTTGCGTGGTTCTGTTAAGCAATGAAATCATCCAAATTCAGCAGATCAACTTTCGATGCTGAGGTGCACCCCGCGCGGGCATGCCGTATTTAGAAGATGGAGAAACCTGGCCTGGCGCAGAGCTATCAGAGATCAAAGACTTTGCTAGGAACTTTCATGAATATGAAGGGCTGAGAATGAGTGGTATAGTTTAGACTTAGACAGTCTTAGACACGTTTAGATTAGGACCTCGTGTCCTTCAGCAAATGACTGGATGATTGAACAAGCTGCAACGTTTCGCACTTCAAACTCTGATTTTTGGAGCTGGATTTCTTTGATATGAGGTGTCAAGACTATGACGTGGCCGAGAATGGCATGGCTGAAAACAGGCACTCGGAGAAAAACCACTTTGGAAACCGACTAATTACTTGAAAGAGAAATCATGTCTTGGAAAAAGGATGAAAAAGGGGAAAGCATGGGAAAACCATGAAACAAGATTGCTCGCACATTTTGGCTTCACTCTATATCTATAAATGATTCTGACAGGGCGAAGCTTGAAATCCGGTCCAATCTCCTTTCTTGCGACCCTCCTGTAAAGTTCAGTAAAGCAACATGGGGATGAGAATCAATTTTAAAGAGAAAATGCATCTACAATAATCCGACAGCTTTACCTACATTTACAATTATATGATTAGTATCAATTGGATTCAATGGGTACATTTTCCATTGCCATGTTACTTTACCATGGTTTCTTTTTCTTTAGATCTCCCAAACAAGCTGCCTTGTTTGCCAGGCCAGGACACAAGAAATTTGCGGCCTACAAGCTTCCCACATGGGTACCATGGCTAAAGATTTAACTTAACAGGTGTGAACTTTGCGGCCAGAAAACAGAAAATGTAACAAAAGTATACAAAACTAATTTCGTGGAATCCAACATAATTCAACTTCAACCATATGGAACTCAATTTCTCAAATTACGCATCAATTTGGAATTTCAATGCACCATGGTTTTTCCCCGAAACGTGCCCAGCTGTGAGGCCAAACATCCTTTGACGCACCCGTTCAACGGCGTCGTCGTCACTGCAAAGGTGTGAATCACAGAGGTACATAAAGGTAATTAAACCAGCATCTTCCAAAGGGTGCTGTTTGAACCCAAAGGTATGGTGTACATTCAGCACCCCTGAACATCATCCATTGAACAGCAGCCATCCAGGAAGATCCAGGAAGTTATATGTACATGAACTCATGCGATGGAACAAACCCCAGACACATCAACAATTTGCTCATATTATGTTGCGTTCTGACAATAGCCAAGGACTATATGTACACCGCGGGGGATGGCTTTGTGAATCCTCTGGGGTGGTCAATTGCTCACATCGCATGCAAGTATGGAGATGTGATGGTCTTAGAGCTCACCCATCCAGGGTCAAGACTTGAGAAGAAACTCCATGTAAGACCTTGTAGGCATGGATGCCTCATGGAACATCAATGGACTTTTTCATGAAAACTCTGAAGATTTCAGTACTTTTCTACAAGGTCTTTGAACTTTTCAAATGCCAATGGCCACCATAGCAATAGTAGAAGCTGTTTTACCCTCTCTTGAGGTCTCCATGCTCGAGATGTGTACTGCTGAAGAATTGAATCGGCCCAGTTCCATGGGAGATCGTCCAGCACACTATGCCGTGAACAGCTGAGCAACGACGAGAGTGGAATCTGTGCAAACCATGTAGCAGCAAGAAAGTGGTTCATGAGTTTTTATCTTGAAGATATCAGAGACTTTGGGCTTCCAGATGTTTATGTTTGACATTGATTTAGTCTTCAGTGAGGGTTCTTTATAGATTTAATATCAGTTCTCTAGACAACATCGATCACTATGGTCATGTTTGAACAGCATTTCTCACAGGAAAAGGCATGCCTTCGGCATCTCCCTTGGGCCTTCTAGGTGATGTATGGAACGAGTTGGTGCATCCAGAAACTTGTCGAGTTAGGCTGGACGGGATGGTTTTCCGACATCGCAGGGGCACCTTGATGGGAACCAAACTTCCCAGGTGCTGATACTGTGTCCGGCAACAACGCTGGTGAGACTCCAGAAATGAAGATTTGGTCCTACTCTAAGTTAATCAAGTGCAGTGGAACACTTTTTGACTTCACTTTTGATTCATTTACGATTCATCCCTGTCCAACGAAGCCAGTTTGTGCAGCTACTGAGTTGTCTCAGGAAAGTAAAGGATTTACATCCTTCCGAACAAGAGTGGCTGTTTCAGGCGAGATGATCACCATGTCCTCCGTAGATTCAGATTGATGATGGATCTTATTCATCTTATTCGCATACGTGATCTATTTTTTTGACATCCAATGTCAATTCGTTTTTGCTCCTGTTCTGATTCATCAATCATGATGCATCGTTGCACTCACGTTTGAACACACAAAAATCAAAAATCCAAACCATCAAAGATCCAAAATTGCATCCAATATCAACAACTACAGACTTATGAGGGCCTACTACTGTTGATGCAAGAAATCCTGCACCACCTGGGATGTAGAAAACCCCTGTAAATAGTGGGATGTTTACCACATCAAGTGGTGCAGGATTTCTTCCATCAACAGTAAGTGCCAGCAGGACATTTCCAGAAAGCTCAGATTGTCAGCGATTTTTGGGAACCAACTCGGGTACCTTTATGGGAATCTCAGGGTAGCCCCCAATGTTTCCACCAGGAAATAGGGCCTTCATAGCCAGCCTTAATAGGGGGTGATGGTGGTGAACAATCCTTGAATAAGGCTTTATTGAAGAAACGTTGCATGGGGTGGGTGGGTCATGGTGGGCGCCTTAGATTTCCATGATTTCTGTTGCAGCGATTGTTGGCTCCTTGCCCTGTGAAGCCAAGTGTCGCATCGGCAAGTGCCATGGGAGAAAGGCTTATAGAGCTTGAGGTGATAGGCATCAATGGCGAATGCATGTTGACATTGAATGTAGCAGACTCCATGCTTGGTCGCGAGTTGTGGAAGATGATTTTGGACAAGGTTCCATCCAAGCCGGGCGTTCAGTTAGTTGTGTCCCATACTTCAAGGCTTGTGCTGCATGAAAGTCTGCGGCAACAAGGACTTGGGGGTCAACGGGCACAGGTGTGGGCCACCTACATGCCCGTCAATTTGCATGCTGCCTGGCGTTTTGCCAGTGGAAACAGTGTTGAGGATGCTGAGTTCTCATTGACTGGGATTACGGCATTGACAGGGGTTAATGATCAAACACCTAACTTGCTGCACAATTTGCCCCAGAGCCTTCGCACCTTGAAATTTGCAGGTCATTTCAATGAGTGTCTGCATCATGTGAGATTGCCAGCACGCCTGCAAAGTTTGACTTTTGCAGCGCAGTTCAATCAAAGCCTGGACAACTTGACATGGCCAGCAGGCCTTCAGAGTTTGACTTTCGGAGTAAGTTTCAATCAAAGCCTCGACAATGTGACATGGTCAGCAGGCCTTCAAAGTTTGACTCTTGGAGCACGTTTCAATCAGAGCCTGGACAACACGACATGGCCAGCCGAGCTTCAAAGTTTGACTTTTGGTTGGGACTTCAATCAGAACCTGGACAATGTGGCATGGCCAGCAGGCCTTCAGAGTTTGACTTTTGGAGCACGTTTTAATCAGAGCCTGGACAACACGACATGGCCAGCCGGCCTTCAAAGTTTGACTTTTGGTTGGGACTTCAATCAGAACCTGGACAATGTGACATGGCCAGCAGGCCTTCAGAGTTTGACTTTTGGAGCACGTTTCAATCTGAACCTGGACAATGTGATATGGCCAGCAGGCCTTCAAAGTTTGACATTTGGGCAAATCGCCAATCAGAACTTGAAAAACGTGACATGGCCGGCAGGCCTTCAAAGTTTGACATTTGGACAAAGTGTCGATCAGAGCCTGGACAATGTGACATGGCCAGCAGGCCTTCAGAGTTTGACTTTTGGAGCACGTTTCAATCAGAGCCTGGACAACACGACATGGCCAGCCGGCCTTCAAAGTTTGACTTTTGGTTGGGACTTCAATCAGAACCTTGACAACGTGACATGGCCAGCCGGCCTTCAAAGTTTGACTTTTGGTTGGGACTTCAATCAGAACCTTGACAACGTGACATGGCCAGCAGGCCTGCAAAGTTTGACTTTCGGAGTAAGTTTCAATCAAAGCCTGGACAATGTGACGTGGTCAGCAGGCCTTCAAAGTTTGACTCTTGGAGCACGTTTCAATCAAAGCCTGGACAACATGACATGACCAGCCGGCCTTCAAAGTTTGGTTTTCAGATATCAGATTCAAAGTTTGCAAGACTTGGATGTGTTGCCAGGGACATGGGGTCACTTGGCGATTGGAGAGTTGTCGCTGAAACGTTGAACTGCCACAGCCATGGGTGTCACCATCCGACTTCAAAAAGGCCTCAGAAAAGAAGGCAGCCAAAAGGTGTGAGCCTTTGAATATCATCATCTATTGCATGTTTTTTTAAAACATTTTGGTTGTATAGTGGCGGTATCATTGTATCATGCATTTCTTCGCCAGGCCCTGAAAGGAGAACTCAACGAGAAGAATTCTATCAAAGCGCAGGAGTCCATGACCTCAACGTCGCCACGGATTCTCCCACGGATTTTGGTCGCCGATAAAAACGAAACACCGAGGTACAACTTGGTGAAACGCCGAGCCATGGGCAATGACTCCGTGGTCACAGAGAGGTGGATGAGATGTTTTGTTGTTGTTCAGTTGAGATTTTTTTGTTGGATTGGATGCTTGTTTTGAGTTTTGAAGTTGGTTTGGTGATGGTTGACATTTGTTGAAGATGGTATCAAGTTTCAGTGTAAGAGTGAAGGAAGGCTTGTTGAAGAAGTACCCAAACGAACATGAGGAACCATGTGAAACCTAGATCATGCTGTGGACGTGACATGAAGATATACAAAGACATGTAGAGATATGAATTTGTAATCCAATTTTGCCTGTTATTACCTTGCACGAGCTCTTGATACGACAGGTTAGACAAAGATTTGCTGAAGCAGCGGAAGTACCTCTTTGGTACTGGTGACTATGTGCTGCACTCAGCTTTGTTGCTTTCACCGTGGGAGGTGTATGGCAGATATGAAGCCTCTGATTCTGATACTTGCAAGTGAAAGTATCAGACTGAACTATGTTTCACCATGTTTCGCCCTTTGGCTCCTGATGATATTTGCTTCGATGAAGAGATCCAGTTAACCTTTCCAGTATTGATTTTTCTATATAATCTTACTTTTTCCAACATCGTTGATGGGGGCGGATGTACATTTGATTCCAAAGCCAATCTCTAGTGGAATCCTGGTCAGGCCACATAACTCATTTTTTGACGCACCAAGGGGTTGGTATCAACGTATCATCTAGCTCTATAGCTTTCCCTGAACACTTATCTTTGGGGTCACGGTCACAAGCCTCCTGTCCAAGATTTCCTTGAGTTTGGGATACAATCATTGGGGCCAAGTCGCTTGATTCACTTGAAGGTGAAACCATTTCCAATTCCTGAACAACTGAAGCAGCGATTGGACCTACCACTGTCGCCTGCTCAAATTGCATCGCCTTGGCATCCAATTCGGTGTACAGATATACAAATCATACCAAATCATTGCAAATCTCATATCAACTGTTCTTCTTTGGTGCTTGGGTGGCGGTTTGGAATATCTAACACTTCATGTTGATACGAGTAAACAGACCTTGGACCACATTGAGCGAAAAGGAGTCTGAAGAGAATGAGTACGAATTTTGATTTCCACTGACGATATCCGGATAGTCGGATAGTTGTCATTTATATATAAATATTTGATATGTCTGTGGAGTCATTGCAAGCGTCATCCACTATCACACTGCGACCATGTTCGATTCACACCTTTTCTGGCTACAGCAGCATGACATGGTTGGCAGAGGTCAAAAGTGGAGAAACTGGAGAAAAAGGCTTGGTCTTGTCACGGGAGAAACTCCGGGTCAAAATGTGTTGTGTCTCTTTCAAGTTTCTAGCAATTTCTCGTATCAGTCCGAACCAATGACATCAGTATAATTCGAAGGACTAGAGAACAGGGAGGAAAAGTCACCGTCGAGTAATGAAGGCATAGCTTCTGTGATTTGGGTGATGTGGGATGCAGGATTTTTGACGATTTTTGATGCCTCAACTTTGTTCCACCCTGCATGGAATGCCAGGAACCTCCTTTGCCAGTTGCACTCTTGTTCCCTGGACAGGGCTCACAGTATGCATGGGCCTTGGATATGCATGGTGCAAAGAAATCAGCTTGAAACACTTTGAATGCCTCCCAGGCTTTAAGATATATGCGTTCGACAGATGGTTTTCTGAAATTCCATATTCATCCAAACGGCCCAAACATCGTCATTTACCGTACGTTGACTCCCCAAAAAATGCAGATTGGCATGTTGAAAGACGCCATGGAGCGACCAAGCGCTTCGCACTCAGATGTTTTGCCACACGTCCGTTGTGTCATGAGAATATCGATGTCATCATGAGCGCCAAGGTCAAAAGCATGCTTGATCAAGCAGAATCAATTCTTGGCCTCTTCCCAAGATTTCACAAACCTTTACGTTACGTGAAACACCGAACGAGGTTATGGCATCACAAACAAAGTAGATGTACATGGAAGACTATGTCGTGAGGTGATGAGTGGTGAATGGTTTTCCCATAGTGTTTGATGGACTGTCCAAATATGTCACATTGCTTCATTGCACGCCACCGACGGTACAACCTAAGGTTGGGACGTTCGGGAGATTTGCATGAAAGGTCCTGAAGAGAAATTGAATGATACCAAGTGACCTGGCAGCTGGATTAGTATTATTGCCAATTATTTGTGTTTTTGCCATGTTGTGTATGATATTGTGTATCATATCCTCATATCCAAGCATGATTTGATCATAGCGTTGATGGAAGCTTTACGGATTCGCAGAGTTTTTTTCAGGTATTGCCAGCCTATCATGTACATTGCTGGCCTTGCAGCCGTTGAGGTGCGCCATTTTTTGATTTGATGATGCTTTTCGTCCAGTTGGTGTGGATTGTCGAGGTACTCCGAGAAACTAAGCCAGAAGTGGTAGACAGGCCATTTTGCGTAGCCTGAAGCTCAGAAATTGGTGGAGCCTAGTAGGGCATTCATGGAGGTGCTATGGGATGACTTGGATTTGGAAGGTACTGTAGTGTTTAGATATGTTAGCATTGCACATGTTGAGTGTTGAAGATTCTTAAGTTTCATGATTCATGGTGTCAACAGGAACTCATCAAGAACACTTACATTTGACATTTGCGTCATCAGAACAGATGAATTAGCACCTCAAAAGCAGGAATTTGAATTCATAGAGTTGCACTCAAAATCCTGGTTATTTTGATTTATTTTGCTTGTTTGGTTTTATACAGGGGTTATTCATAAGGAATCCCTACATATCAACCCACCAGGTATTCTAGTTAACTCCCGCCTCTGAGGCCGGACTCTCTTTGGGTGAGTACACGGCCATTGTAGCTGCAGGGGTACCGCGGAGCGTCATGGCGGCGTCATGGTGGAATCATGGATGTGAACTAATTGAAGGAATCCCCGAAAAAAAAGCCACCATCAATCATTACATTCTCTTCAGCAAACACCTTGAGAAAAAACATACGCATATGAAACTCCCTGGAAGTTTAAAGAACGACAGGGCGTATGAACAAATGGAAACCACTGCTGTTTAGCGGTGCGCAAATAGATCTCGATAGTCAAAGCGTTGAACCTTCATTATACTTTTGCTTTTGCCCTCTTAGTCTGGTGGAATAGAGTAGATTCATGGAGATATGCATGAAACATGCATGAACATTTATGCAATGTCATATCGATATATGATGTTTATGTATCTGCAGATGTATACAATTTCATATTCATGCAATTTAATGCATATTGAAGATGTGAATGCACTGCATCAGTATCATCCAACCTCATGCAAATAGATTGGACAGATCCAAACCAATGGCTGCCATATATGCCAGGTCTTGTCCTTTGCAGATGGCTTGAAACTGGTACAGCTAAGGGCAGAGGTACAACAGACTCGAACACTTGTGCGGTTCTTTCGAAGTGAACATAAACGCTTTCAATTATCATACCTAATACTGTGCCATTCCTGCATTGCTTGTGTTGGTTTAGTTCCGAGCTTTTTTCGTCCAAGTGCTTTTGTCAGTCCATGATTACCTATACCAGACTCCTATTAAGCGCTTGGAACAATCTTACACCGTGGATATGAAGCAGACTTGAGATGGCTTTTTGATGTCATGTTGAAACTTGTTGCTTCAGAGCTTTGTACCTAAATCCTTTGCGAGGATGACGCAGTTCATTTACGGTGCCTAAAAGCAGGCCATGCAAGATGCAGCTACACGAGTTCCTCAAGCTATGTGTTCGGTTGCTGGACTGGATCGCGCCAAGGTACGACCCATCCACCTGAGATGATTTGCGGTGAAACTTGCTGTGTTTCCTTTGTTTTAAGATACCAGCTATGATCAATTGGCAGGTGGACCAGCTGTGTGCAGAAGCAAAAGCAGCTGACTCCAGTCCTGATGCGCAGTGCCAAGCAGACATCTTAGCGTATCCGCTGCAGATGTGTTTGTTTTTTTCAAGTTGTTTGATATTTTTTCTCCACAGTAAGCAACATACGGTAATGTTTCTAACATCTTTCAAATTTCAAAGTCCAAGAAGCTCAACAGCCAGCGGATGAATCTTTCTCAATCGAGGTTGCAAACTTCCTGTTTCCTTCAGGATTTACCTGTGTCAGCGACTCAATCCGGCGATCCTGTGATGACTCTGACAAAGTGGTGCAATTGTGGAATATTGTGGATAGATTGAGAACGCTTCAAAAAAACTAGAAGCTAGGCTAGGAAACATAGGAAACAGAATCAGATGATCAGATTCTGATTTTAGCAATCTGATTCAGAAGTTTTCCAATCCCACCAGCTACCGGGGACTGCAATACGTACAGTATATCTTCTCTTGGTAACCACTTACCAGATTTGATCCGCCAGATCTTCCAAGGCCGGTACCAAAATGGCTGTGGATGAACTTTGCAAACGGGCGACCGCAGCAAAGGCATTACAGGCCATGACTGGGTGTCTCAGAGCCTCCCAGGCTATATTCTTTGAGACTATTTTTACGTGTTACATTGCTGGCTTCTTCTGAACTATATAGGTGATGGATTACCCTCAATCAAAGTTGGTCAAATTGAATACTGACGTAAGGTGTATCGCATGGTTCAATTTTTCCATTAGAGTAGACCCAGCTTTTCCACTCGATTGTCTAAACTTCTCTCCATTGTTTTCGGTACCAGTGGCAAGGCGCGGCTCATCAAGACGAGTGGAGCATTTCATACACCTTTGATGGCACCTGCGCAGGTCCGAATGATGGCACCTTTGTGAGTCGATATTTTTTTGTGGAGTTCCGCCCTTGCAGATAGCATCAAATTCTAGATCCAGGAGCAAGTCTCGAGGGCTTTGGATGCGGCCTCACAGAGAATGATGCCTCCAAGGTGCGATTTTGGAGTAGAGATAAAAAGATGATGAAATAATTGTGATAGAAAGAGCAGTAGCATGTGGTTAGACTTGGGTCCAAAGAATGAAATACGAATGACATCTGATGTTGATTCTGATAGACTTTTTTCAAGGTGAAACATTATGACATATTCATATTCAGTGTATCTTCGCTTGTTCAGATGCACGGCGCTGTGGTTGAAAGACTCACTTCTTGAATGAGTTTGAATTACACCATGTAGAAGATTCTGCTTCAGCAACTATCAAGATGGCCTCTTGGTGAGGTGTTTGATTCAATTCTGGCTGCTTTGTGCCAGTCTACCCTGCACAGGTGCAGTATCTACTTTAACGTCAATGGAAGACGAGCCGCAGCCTTCAGCCTTGTTCGCGGAAGGTGGATATTCAGATCTTTCGGAAAGTCACAACCAACCTGCACCACAGCCAAAGTCATCCAGAACGTCTGCGTTTACCTGCGAAAGTTGAAAAATCACCTTTTTGCGGCTTCCAGCCTTGAACAAAGCACAAGTGGCACACGTCAAAAAGTAGGACATTCACGCCTAGGTCAAGGAGAATTCTGATCCAGCCACCTTCCTGGAGTTAATGAAGTCGATGCCTTAGCATGGCGACTTTGACTTTGACAATTTCATTTTGCCAAAACCTTTGGAGGACACTTTGCATAGAAGAATCATATGCAATGCATCATACATTGCTAGTTTCCTGCAGTAGTAGAAGCTATTTAATACGATGGATGATCTATATACAAAGGCCCTTCACCACACAACGTATTTCCAGATGCATGCCAACGAAGCATTTGATGCATTCACTAGGAATGTAAAGTTCATATTCATTTTTGTAGAGTTGTAATTGCCTTTGATGTTTCACTTGTACTCCTGAATTGACCTTAACCTAAATTGAAAATAGAGTCTCGGCTACGCAGAGTTGCCAGGCTGCAATTGACCAACGAAGTCCTCTGGGAGCCCACGATCCGGGTAGCGCCCTTGGGTTGGAGGATGCAGCCGCTGGTGGTCGTCGGTTGTGGGGGTTTTCATAGTCACGGATTTGTTGCACGTCAAGGGTAGGATTGGACCTTTGGCTGAGGCGATGATTATGGATGGAGTCAAGGACTTCTATGAGTTGGCTGCTCAATGACAAGAGGGTTCATTATAGAAGGAAGAGTGGAATAGAAGTTGTGAATTTCTAGCAAGCTTTGCATGTTGCAGCAGCTGTCCACTTTATTCACTGCGAGGGTGGGCCCACTAAAGCAGCTTAAGTCCATGCTGAAGAGTCAGGGGCTCAGCGAAGAGTTAAAGCATGGATTGCATGGATTGGGTGACTGGAATTGGATCAGCCCAATGTATCTACAGTATCTGCATTCCTTGATGGATTATTGAATCTGGGTGGATGCGATTCAAACAGCTTTGACTGCAATATCTTTTGAGTGAGAATCAGCAAACAGAATCATGCCAGGAATTGACGGAGATGCTTTCAAGCGCACTGAAAATGTGAGTGTGTAGGTCATGTTCAATATCTTCCCTATTTATTTTCTGGAACTTTGTTTCACCACTCTGGTGGTCTCTTGAGAATCTGTAGCTACCCCAGCTACAGATCTTCGGCGGTCTGGTGGACAAAAAATCTGCGACACGAGCCTTTTCTGCAAGATTTGCCAAGCGGCAGGGGCATCGCTTGGCAACATTTTGGAACACACCATGATATAAATGGCTGTTTGCCAAATTGACCAGTTGCAATGAGATAGTACGCTTTTTCACATCGTTTCCACTGATGACTCTGACAAGCATCATCTGTTGGTTCCCAGAGAGTCTAAGTGCCATTTAGGCTCGCAAGATCAAGAATCAAGGCTTCACACGGTCTTAAAGATCATCAAAGATCCCAAGATTTCACCTTTTTTTCACCTATAGTGACTTTTCACCTAGTGACATCACAACATTTGTACCAAGAGGGACCCTGGAAAACATAGACAGCTCTGGGTTTCAACGTATGAAGCGGAATGAAGATGGCCACAAAAAATAGAAGCCGGGGGAACTCAGTTGCAACGGTTAACCGTTTTACACGTCGTCCATCATCGTCCCGATCTGTCGAAAATTTGAGGCTTGCCGATCCCGGTCCTCCAAGGCAGCACTGTTTCATTCTTTCGTGCCGGTGGTTGAAGTGATCTCTGGTTTTTCAAGATGTTGACTCAAGGCTATCAGGGGCCGCTTCACAACAAGAAACGCTTGGCAGCTGAGGCGAGATGACTGGAGATGACTCTAAGCAACACAAAACAAGAGTGCGGTAAAAGTCTGTTTTTTTGATGCTGTTCTATTACTAATTATTTGTTACAATTTCTGATGTTTCTGAAAACGCTCTTTCTTTGAACCATGTTTTAGACTACTCCAGGATGCTGTAAAGTGCTTTTTAGGTTTTCCATACCATCAAATTGTTTTGCAGTCTTCTTGCTCTTGAAGCCCCTTAGTTTCCATGGGTGGGTTTGACATCGTGGAATCGCCTTGAATCGCGAGGCTATTGAAGAGAATTTGAGTGATGACTTGCTCATCTTCAGACAACTGTACCGTTGGGGAGATATCCCTGTCCAGGACAGGCTTGGGTAAATGATCCATGGTGAAGGTGAACAGACCTCGGCATTTCACGAGATGGTATTTGGACATGGTTGTGCCGATACTGAATTGCCTGCATCAGTTCAGAGTTTCTTGAAAGGATGCTCGTGATGCTGACGCCAACATCAAGCAAGACACAGACTCAGAGACTGCAAAACACATGGAGGTATGACAATATGGTACTGTAGATACGTGCAACTATTTACAGCTCATTTCTTATTCGCCTCACTATGAGTAGACGGCCTGCAAAACAAGAATGTCGATTTGGACTCAGGCCATTGAGTATGGCTGTAAGAGTGTGGCTCCCAGACAAATCACTAAGACGCAATGCCATTAGCTGCCATCGTGACTTTCGGATTTGAGCATAGACGTGGGGATGATTTTCATTGAAAACAGGCCGAAGTATGGAAGATAAACCCTTCTTGCATGCTTTTTTGTTTGTTTTTTCATGACAACCCCTTGCAACAAAATACCTCTTCAGCTGTGCAAATGTCAAAGATTCGTTGGAACTTCCCTGGTTAAATGAGCTGAAAGTCAGAGCTGAAGTCAGAATTTATTGAAAGCAATTATTGTGCATGAATTTGGTAGATAAGTGTTTTCTTTGTTTCGAGCTACTTTGCTCTTTCTACTTTCTTGCAATTGAAACATGTGCTGGTGAATCTGTAAGTCAAGCACTTAATGGCCACCATGCTTGTTGAACGAGCTCGTCAATATTATCTGTGCCAATTTCACAAGTTGCTCCAAAATCATTGAATATTTTTTCAAAAAAAGAACAAATGCTTCATGTTTAACATGGTTTATCTTCTAATGTGTTTCTTTTCAATATTATTGGAAGCATTAATTGATGAACATTGGAAGCACTCTTTATCTCGTCTAGCCGATCTAGCTTTTCAAAGATAAGATAAATGAATGATATGCTTGTTGAACATATTAATTTGATGAATGTGGTAAAGTATTCTACTTGAAGTCATTCTTTTCAGAACAGATTGACAACTGGTTTAGCTCTTGCAGTCCATAGTGTAGAAAACTCAAACAAGGTCGACAGCTACAGTATTGATGTCTCCCAAGCAATTCATTGTAAGATGTAATGAACAAGGATGAACAAGGCAACAAAAGAGCCATAGTATTATCTGTTTCACTTTGATGCATCTATGTGCTAGATATGATGTTGTCAGTTGTCTTTTTTCCACATATTGTTCTCATCACTTCGTACATGCTATCGGCTATCCGTCGATATTTGATTCCACGAGGTCATAGCAATTCGTACAGAGTCCTTGAGGCCTTTCCGGGGTGAAGGAAAGAGGTGGCACCAAATTGCCATTTGCAGGCTGTAAGTTGTTTCATAATTCGCCAACTATGAGATATTTGCCATGATTTTTGATCTTTGGTGGGCAGCCCAAGTGGAGAATTCGATGATGTTTCACGAAATCTTAAAGAGAGAAGTGTCTGGAGGATTCCGATACATGGCATACACTGCATCGAGGATTCCAGTTGTGCCAGCTGTTTGATGCAGCCTCGGCATCACACTCCAAGACACAATAGGATCAAATGTCGCCGATGTTTTGTTCGAAGGATGTGGATTTCAAGTCGCATTGTGGAAACCATGTTGTTTGCAACACACGCCATAGTGGGAAGAACAGAATCTATAGCGTGCGTTCTGGTGAGATCTGATAAATAATCTATGAATATCTATGAACTCTCCTGTCAGGTTTTTGTTTCAGCATTTTTCATGTTCACTGGTACTTGGGGAGATGATCCAATTTCTTGTGTTCTGCAAATAGGTTCAAGCATCAGGTAGACCAGTCTGTGAATCATGTTGATGCAGTGGCCCCGTTGAGGCCCTGGTCTATGCTCTTTCCCAGGGCACTCGGCTTGACGAGGCACAGAGGATGAATCAATACTATGATTCTGTGACGTTATAGCTACCATGATTTAGTGCTACAATGTACCCGTACTATGGCTATGACTCCATTTATCATCATGTATCATGATATTTTAAAGCTATTCTGTGATGATAAGGAATCACTGTATTTGAGGGCTTTGGAAAACATTCTCAATCAGTACTTCCCAGCTGTTGCAGGTGAATGGCGAGGAACTCTATTTGGGTGACAGGAAATTCAGAAATGCGCGAGAACTCAAGGTGTCTTGACTCCACAAGGGCATACCCTCGGTCCCACATCCGCCATATCCGTCACGCCCCGAATCTTGCTCTCGAAATTTGACGATCTTTCGAACTGTAAGGGAAGTACCCCTACTTGGTTGCCACCATCGGAGAATTTCCGAAGATCTGCAAAACACGGTCAGCACGACGCAAAGTGACAATCTTCGAAATTCACATCTTGTGGACAAGACTTGCTTGGAAGTCTTTCCTGGTCTGGAGTCTGCAGTGAAAGTCAGTTTCCTAGGACTTGTAGCTACGGCAGGACAAGCTGGATAGTTTCGGTTTCCCTTTGTATTCCTTTTGTCAC
>DF241553.1:50004-76501 GCA_000507305.1 Breviolum minutum Mf 1.05b.01 | reverse complement strand
AAAAAAAAACAACTGGGCGGAGACCCACGCTGGCCCACATTGGCGGTTTTCCTGCAGTGCCAAGCATAGCAGCTGCCAAGAGATCTTTCCATCCCCGCCTTGGCTCCCCCATAGGCATGCATAATAGCTGGTCTCTGCCGGCCTTCAGTGATCTCTGTGGCCTGAAACAACATACGATCTCCTGGGAGACTGAAGACTGGGGCAATGCCAGGCATCATCAGCAATGAGGGGAAGGCTCCTTGTTCAAAGGCGGCACGGGCCCACGCCACGATGCGAGGTGAGCGGCATTGATAATTCTGAAGGAAGGCACCCGCATGTCCATGTCCGTCAAGCTCACTTAGGCGCATGATCCTTATTCCGGGTAGTAGTTTTGGGCAGGAACGTAGTGGGGAGGGTGCAAAACTACGAACCAACAAAGTTGGTAAAAACCGACCAACCCACCACTCAGCCAAAAGGTACCGGGGGAATACATAATTAACAAGCACCACGGTGACATCAAAGGACATCAGAGTTTTTTTAAAGTGACATCAAATGACATCCAAGCATTTGCACACATACACAAAACTCACAAACAAAACATCTCAAACCAAGTTTGGGTTTGAAAGTTCGTTCGTATACAAAGAGGTTGTTTTGCCAAAATCCAATTGCTTTTGAAAATACGTCATTGCTCGACCTCCCAGAAATGAGAGCGGATGGAACTGCATTGTTGTCAGTGAAAACCACAACGTCTTTATCCACAAGATAACTTTCAAAAGGGTGAAGAGATAGAAGTGTAGCTAAGGCCTCGAGTTCTGCAATCACAGTCTCATGCCCCCAGCTTTTGGGCCAGGCTCAAAACAAGCATCAGCATACACATGGCTCTGCACTATAATACGATCTCTCAGCATTGAAAGCACATCACCCAATTCATTCTGCACTTAATCGTTTAGCGTACACGCCAAAACAACCTGTAAACAAATCCAATATCGCAGAACTAAATTTTCCGCGAGTAAAGCAAACGCATAAAAACAGGTGGAAACCGCATTCCGCCCTGTGTCGGGTCACTGGACTGGACCTGGTGATTTCTTTCATCCACGTCAGGGTCTATTACTGGACCGCAGCGGAAGGAGTTTCTTCCTGTTTCATCATTGGGTCACCTGGACTATGGAAGCATGAGTTATGACCTTGGGTTATATGGGACATCTATGAGTGGCATTTGCTATTTCATGGCGGAGCAGTACTGAGAGGCATGGGGACTTTCTGAAAGCGCAGTGTTTCACGTCTTTTACTTGGTCCTGTTGGTTTTTGGGTTTTGTTGGTGTTTGTGTTGGGTGTTGCTTTTTTGTGTTTTTGGTGCTTTTTGGTGACACCAAGGTAGTCGTTTCACATATATTCTCATTGTGGGAATAAACAATCTTAACCAAAGGATTGATGACCGTCAGAGCTTCAAGCGCGCACGGCATAGGCGGAAAAAAAAACCATGCTCATCTTCATGGCACTGCCGTCACACAATGCAGGTGAAATCAAAAAACCGTCACTACCAAAGTTTCACTTCAGGAGGGCCAATGTGATGATACAAATTGTACGGTTTCAAATCATTGGAAGGTTTTTTTGAAATCACACGAGTCTCACAGCGTGAAATAGCCAATTGAAGAAACATTGCATCAAGGAATATTCTAGAGGCCTATGAAAAGCTACGGAGAAGATGGTATCTTGAAAAGATCCTTTATGGTCCACTAATAGTGGTTTAAGAAATCTCTGAGCTTAAACAACAAGGCGAAAGGAATACACTATCGCCGAACATAAAGCCTCTTGGCCGCCAGTCGACGATCTTATTGCCCTTCGCCAAAAATTTTCCAACTGGATCAAGTGTGAGTGGATCTTGGTGCGACTTGACGACCAGGACAATGATGTGTCTGTGCGTCCATTTCAAGCAAGCTTCTCTCATCTTTTTGCCACAAGTCAAAATTTTTGTGGTTTAAACGCATGATTTTTTGACTTGCTCAAACAGACCGGCCGCATAGTCACTGTCAGCCACAAGGTTAGTGCTGTGCACACTTAAGTGGCCGCCGTGAAGGCTACAGTTCTGCTCGCGATGCCGTTTGGATGCCAGGAAATTTTGAACAAAGCATGACCCGAGAATTGTTGGAATATGTATCATTTTTGATAGCTAGCTGTCTGGACTGATCATCAGGATAGTTATCCGTCTTTAAGCATAGCCCGCATCATTCGTCTTCGGGTATTGAATGGCAGATCCATCCGTCCAAATCCACATGGCGTTGAATGGGGTGGATGGATATGGTGATTTTGGTTGAGTCTCTATCCTTTTTGTTAAATTTCTTCCATTGGTCATCATTTTGTCGTGTAGGAAATGGGAAGTACCACACAATAGACTCTTTCTCCTGTTAGGACATATGCAGTCTATACCTGTCTGTGGCTGGGCATGTCATGTATCTATGTTTTACGTGTCAGTGTGTATTTGTCATCATCATCTGTTCCCCAGGACTTTTTTAATGTAGGCTCGAGACATGACACCACCAGTCAGTGAATTAAAGCAACGACTGCTTGAACTCTGCAAGTTTTCCAAGTAATTTTGATGTCACTCAAAGTCTATTGTTGTAACGGATTTCCCATCAGACCGTTTCTGAATCATTTCCAATGACAAATCCTGTATGTAACTTTAAGGAAGGTCAGTACAGATTCCCAATTGGATTTAATCAGAGAGATGGTCCGTTCAGAATCAGAAACCTGAAGATCACCAATGATGGAAATTTCAGCAATAGCAAAAAGCCGTTTCAAAATGGATATTGGTCCTCTACATTCATTTGGAGTCAACCCGACTCAGCGGTCCATAATTGAATAATTATACATTGTAGCTCAGGATTCTCCTGCCAAAATTTACTTAATTGTTTAATGGCATCAATCACAAATATACCAATGGATCAAGTTTCCAATTTGTCACGAAATTAACATGGCTGGGTTCGAATGCGTTGGTGGCTTTGGCATCACGCTCTGGCAATGCGAGACCGCCGCAACGTCTGGATCGAATTGATGGGGATGGCGTGCGTAGATGCAGCGTAAAACACGACCTGCAAAGACGATCCAACAATCAAGGATTTTTCTTTTTCATTCCAATCTTTAGGATTTGATTTTTTGAAGTCTGGCTAAGCCTGTTCTTCCCTGGAGTTAAACAACTTCGTGGATCGCATTTTACCATAACGAATATTTGCTCCTAAATCACGTCCATTTTGGAGTTTCTGAATCTGCAAGTCATGGTCAAAATTTCCAGACCTCGGTTTATTATCCCACGACCATGACTTCTTATAGTCCAGGGTTACCTCCAACATTTGCAGAAGGGTAAGCTCATGCGTGCATGATCGTCCTTTATTTGCGTAAGACGTTTAGGAAAAATATAAAGAATTTTTCCGTGCTGCTTTTCAAAAAAAAAAGACAAAGAACAACTCATGTACAGCTTTGAGATGTGAAACATTCATTCAGTTGTTCGTTGTATTGCATTGTCATCCTTGAATCATTTGATGTATTTATATATCCAGACTTCGGCTTAAGGGAGCGGAGGAGGGTTCCTTAGAAATNAGTTGCGAGCACGTTGGACTAGTCAAAGCAGTATTGATGCAAGAACTCACGTTTTGATGAGATGGAGGGCTGCATTATTTCACAATCTTGAAGGATCAGAGGTGGGGCATATGCTCAGGGACAATGACCCAGCGCTGCACTTAGAGTTGCTTGAAGAGACCTTCGAAGGTAAGAGCACGAACACTCTTGCCAAACGTGTCAACAGCTTGTTGCATTACTTGAATTATTGGCGGATCATTGATGAGCATACTCCAGATTTTCTTCCTTTTACATCATCGTTGGTGTATGGATATCTGAAGCATTTGAAGACCAACAACAGGCTTTCCGCTGCGAAGGACTTTTTGCAGTGCACGAAATTCTGTGAACACGTCGTTGGCCTCAAGTCACTTGACAGTTTGTCGAGACCTTGGATATCTGGAATTGCGAAAGCTGCTTACTCGCATGTGAAACCCAAGAAGGAATCTAGGCCTTTGACTGTTAAAGAAATCATACAACTTGAGAACTTTCTTATCAAGGGCAGTGGGCACCACTTGGACAGATATGCCTGCGGTGTCTTCTTGTGCATGTTGTACGGACGTGCAAGATCGTCGGACTTCCGCAACATTGACAAAGTTGTTGTCGATTTTTGCGATGGTAGTGAACGGACTGGATACATTGAGATTCATACAGTCGATTACAAGAGTGCTCGTCTGTCAAGGATGACAGGACGACCGTTCATTGTTCTCATTCCTGTGTATGGCCTTTGTGGCGAGAGTTGGGGCAAGGCATTCGTCTCAGCAGCAACCATGAACGGGATTGACTTGAACTTAGTGTCTGGACCCTTGTTGTCGTGCCCTGATGCTGCAGGGCAACCCACAGGTAGATATCCGTCGGCCAATGAAGTGACCGCTTGGGTCAACGGCATTTTGGACAGACTGGTTGCAAACAGGCAAGGTGGGTTCACATCGCAAGGGCTTAAAGCCACGATGCTGTCATGGGCAAGCAAGGCGGGGCTTGGAGAGTATGACAGACATGTACTTGGGGGCCACAGCATGAAAGGTAGACAGACAGCAGCTACTTATGCCCGTGACACCCTTACTGCACCTGTGAAACAACTCGAAGAAGTTATATCTTCGGTGAGGCATGGAAGTTTTCTGCCTGACTCTTCAAGGGCCAACATGTTTCCGTCGGGTGCCGATTTTTCTTCCGAGTTTGAACAGAAGAAGACCGCTGACACCAAACCGACTGTTGTCGACGAACGCATGAAGNCGAAGAGGTTATATCTTCGGTGAGGCATGGAAGTTTTCTGCCTGACTCTTCAAGGGCCAACATGTTTCCGTCGGGTGCCGATTTTTCTTCCGAGTTCGAACAGAAGAAGACCGCTGACACCAAACCGACTGTTGTCGACGAACGCATGAAGTCTGGTGTTGCGATACAGCCTGATGCTACTGAAGATGTCGATCCGGATGTAACCAACAACAAAGAGGTTGAAACTGTTGAGTCAGAAGATTCTGATAGTTCCAGTTCATCTACATCGGATGAAGGTCCTGATGATGATGTGGCTGAGCAGTGCATGTCGACTGGCCTCTTCCATGCGCAGTTGGAACAGTTCAAGTGGAAAGACAATTGCAGTATTTACAAACATAGACGAACCTTCAAACTGCACCTTAAACCAGTTGGCTCCGAGACATCAACTTTCTTGTGTGGAAGAAACATATCGGATGATTATAAGGAGTTCACTGGAACCATTGCGTGTGACAGTTGGAAGTGCAAACAATGCGACAGCTGCAGGCCATTGCATGATGAAGGTTCGATGATTGCACACTTAGATCTGATGGAAGCCAGACGTGCTTCCCGGCGTGCACCTTAGTAAAAACCTGCTCGATGTCATTGGTTTGAAACGAAGTGCATTCCATGTGAATAATCCATGAATCACATTGACCGGTGATTGAGTGGAAACATCAAACTTTTGTTAAGTCACATGACATGCCAAATTTTTGCAGACCAGTGGAAACAGCACATGTTCCCATATCTTACATCAAGATCGAGTGTCTTGATGCGAATACTTGATCAATCGTCATGCCGCGGGTATGAAGATAGAGGATCAAGTCAAGAAGTCAACATGATCGGTTGACATACAGTGAACAATTAACAGTGGAACGTTGATACTTGGCTTTAATATGTCAAATTGATTTTGAACTGTTTTGAAAATTTCGTTCACTCCGGTCTTTGCAGTTTCATGTCATGCTTCATGTGATGTTCATGTTTTCATGCTTCGTGTTGCGTGTTTCTTTTTAGTATCCAACGCATGCGATGACGACACTTCTTTCCAGTGAAGCAGTCTTTGACGAGAAGGCGGCCGAATGTGGTGTTTCAGCTGCGGTCTTAGCAGAAATCAAAAGGCAAAATATCAACAATCTTGGAACTCTTGCCTTTTTCAGCAGGACAACCTGGTCAGGTGGCAACGGATGACATGTTAGCTAGGTTGTGCACAATTGGTGGCATTGCGCCTACGGTTGGTGTGCTAGGCTCAGTCAGGCGACTTGTGTTTATTTCTCAGTCTCTTGCAGTTGCAGATATGAAACAGCAAGTTGATGGAACGTCAGAGTCTCAGAAGAAAGAACTTGCACCTGCAGAAAGGGAGGCAAGGATTGCACGGCAGCGAGCTCAATTGGTTGGCCTGACACTTTCTGGTGAACTGGAATGTGCACACAGCTGTTATGATCATGTTCTCACAATGCTTGAACGTAACACTATTACATACTTGGAGCCATCAAAGTTCCCATCACGCAGGTCAGAACTAGCAAGTGAAAACAGGTGAAAGAGATAACACTTGATGCATCCAAGACTTTGAAGCTTGCAGATAGGAAACAAGAACTTCTGTGCGACACTCACTCAGAACTCCTTCTCATTCAAGCTCTTCAACGCCGAGCTTTAGCACTTGACTTGGTTGGTGCAGCTAGCTACTCAGAAGTGGAAAAGTACAATGCATTTCTCACCATGCATCTTCAAACACCCCCACCACCGGGGTATGGAAGGATTTCAGTGGGCCAGATACTTCAAGCAGACAGGCAAGCTTGGTTAAGGCTTGCAGAAAAACTTACACAAGGAATTCGACGACGACCTGACAACACATTGCCTTTGGATCGTGCCTTGAATGAGCTTGAGGCGGATCCTCGTGTGACATTCTATTTGCTTCCTTTGCCAGCTGGAGAATCAAAACGACAGACAGTTCAAGGTGATGCAGATGGTGATGCTCATAACCCTAACAAGTATCTCAAGGGTGGCAAAGGGAAGAAAGGGAAGGGTAAGGATCGTCTTCCCCCTCCCAAGAATTTGCCTGACGAGTTGAAAGGCAAAGTTACCTCTACAAAAACTGGAAAGAGAATCTGTTGGAACTACAATCTTCCACAAGGATGTCAGAGTGGCGTCAAGGATGGGCAAGCATGTGACCGTGGACTTCACATTTGCGCTGAACCTCGGTGTGGCAGGGCTCACTCTATGCAGAACCACCCCAGCAAGGGTGGTCAATGAAGTCAAAGTGAATTTCTACAAAGAGCCCAGGCTCGTTTGTCTGGGAAAAGTTTCACGGCATTATACTTCATAGAAGTCTTCTGCGGTACTGGCCGTTTGACGGCTACAATTCGTAAAGCAGGTCTACGTGACGCATTCGGTGTGGACCACATCATCCACCCAAGGCTGAGATCACCTGCAATCAAACTCGATCTTTGCACAGATGAGGGTCTGTGCCTTTTCTACAAATGTCTCGAAGAAGAACATTTGGTTTGGGTGCATTTTGCACCTCCGTGCGGAACAAGTTCACGTGCCAGGAATATCAAAAGGGCCGGGAGATACAATCCTCCCCCTCTCCGAAGCGAAGTGGAGCCTGATGGTTTGAGAAGTATGCCACTGCAATATCGTGGTCGAGTGAAGATCTGCAAATCATCTATACGGAGTGACATCAAAAGCGGTATGGATGCTGCATCTTCGTGGAGTGTTTTGGTCTGTGGAAAATCCTTATCGATCATTCATGTGGATGACGAGTTTTTGGAACAAATACACCTGCAGCCTCAAATATTACAATGTGTTTTTGGATCATTGCATGTTCGGTGGACACAGACCGAAACGAACCAGAATTTCCCACTGTATCCCTACGTTTCAACACCTAGGAGTACTGTGCGACCAAAGTCATTCGCATTTGGAGTGGGGCCACTCACAAGGTGGTTGGGCAACGGCAGAAGAAACTGCTTATCCATTAGGATTGTGCAACGCAATGGTGCAACAGTTTTTACAACAGATGAAGTCGTTCAATGTTATTTTACCGCCATTGTCTTTGAACGATGTCAAAACGCATGACGACGTTGCTTTTGCCAGAGCCTTTGGAGGGAAACAACCGCGGGGTAAACGCATCCACCACTTGTTGCAGAGTTCAAATCAATAATCGAACTTGTGGGACCTAAGCGAGACATGCCTCCAGATCGTCTCAAACAAGCATGGCTCATACCTTCCAGCGTTTCCACCAACTCTGCTTATGTTTCTTTACCAGAAGGCTGTCGTGTTGTCCGTTCTCATTTTTACAAGGGGGAATTGGGGCGAACAGACATAACAGATCATCAACATTTCTTATGTGAACAGGGCATTTCGGTGGTTGAAGGCGATCAATGCAACATTGATGATAACTCAAATTTCAGGTGCATTGTGGGTGTTCCATGGTTGCCGGAGGAATTTATATCCCAAGCTTCAAATCATGCAAGACATCCACACAACCTCATTGAGGGTGTCCCTTCCGACGTCAAAGATTGCATTGACTACCGAAGCAATACCTCTTCTGAAGCTTTAGCATCTGACAGGACTTGCATTATGAGACGATGGATGTCTGAACTTGTTGAATGCATGGAAGAGGAGAAGGCGTACAAAATGGACATGTCACCCCATCGCTCGAAAATCTTGGCTAGCAAACGTTTGGTCCTATTTCGGCGTCTGCTTTGTGAGGCTGGCCATGAAGACAAAGACCTGGTGGACAACATCAAGCATGGTTTTGACTTGGTTGGCGATATACCTAGGTCCAGTGTCTATAGAAAACGTGTCAAGCCTGCGTGCATTACAACTGATGAGTTGCGTAAATCAGCCAAGCGAACCCGCACAGCAATCATTCAGTCGACTAGGGGATCCGACGACCCTGCCATAGACATTGGTGTTTATCAATCAACAATGGATGAGATGGAGCGGGGGTGGCTACATGGTCCGTACGATGAGGCTGAACTTGGCGACGACCATACAGTCACTCGTCGGTTCGGTGTCAGACAAGGAGCCAAGATTAGACCAATTGACAATTATACGGAATCGCTTGTCAACCAAACAACATCTGCTGGTGAAGCTATTTCTTTGCATTCAACAGATGTCATTGCAGCGACTTTGGCCTTGTGGATGTCAGTCATGAGCAAACGTGACTGCAATAAACACAAGCTTGATATCCTGGGAAAATCATATGACCTTCACAAAGCTTACAAGCATCTGTGCATCAGTGATGATGGGTTGAAGGATGCCTACATATGCGTTTTCAATCCAGGGAAACGTAAGGCAGAACTGTTTGGACAGTACGTCCTTCCATTTGGCGCCTGTGCCTCCGTGCACGGGTTCTGCAGAACTTCGTTTGGCTTGTGGACAATTGGAGTGAGGTTGTTGCGTATACTATGGACAGTATATTTTGACGACTTTGTTGTTTTCGAGGAACGTGCTACGAGTCGCCACTGCGAATTTGTTGTGAGCACTTTCTTCAAGATGCTTGGATGGGCCACATCCATCGACAAGGAAAATGACTTCTCTTGCAATCTTAAGGCGCTTGGTATAGTTGTTGATCTGGCTGATGTCAAAAGCTTGCGCGTGTGCTTCTCCAACACTGATGAACGACGCTTCGAAGTCACCAGAGACATCAAGGCAATTCTTCAATCTGGTTTGTTGGGGAAGAACGAAGGACAAAGAATTCGTGGTAGACTCTTGTTTGCTGAATCGCAGATCCATGGGCGTCGATCTGTACAACACATGAGAGCTCTATCTAGACATATCCACGGTTTCAGGTCTGCAACCATTGATGACGACACGAGGGCTGCACTACAGTTCTTGCATGACAAACTGGAGGGCGGGTTGGCTCGATCGATCTCACCTCTGGCCAATGATGTCATGCATTTGTATTGTGATGCTAGCTATGAACCAGATGGAGACCTCCCGGCAGGCTTTGGTTGCGTTCTCATCAACCCTGCAAGTGGTGAAAGGTTCTTCATCAGTGAGTTCCTTCAACATGAACTTGTAGCTGACTGGAATGTGGCTAACAGTAAACATCCTATCTTTGAGTTTGAACTGATTGCAGTCCTCATTGGTCTTAAGATTTTCTTTTCTTATTTACAGTACAAGGCCGTCGTGGTATTTACTGACAATGAGGGTGCGCTTGGAAGCTTGATCAGTTGCAAGTCTGAAAATCCATTTGGACAAAGACTGGTTGACCTAGTTTGTGGACTTGAAGAATCATCATGCTCCTTCCTATGGTATGAACGAGTCAATACTGCCAGCAACATAGCTGATCTCCCTTCGAGAGACATATCACTGTGTGGTGGCCTTGGGGAACGTTTCAGGTGCGACCTTAGTGAAGTGAGACGCATCATTACTTCAGACGTCCACCATTCGTGATCGAGGGGGTAGTGACTCATGGTGAAGTCATGAAGTCATTCTGTTGTGCGCCGTTGGTTCACAACTAACTTCAAGGGTGGTAGTGTGCTGCAAGTACACTTCTTTTTCTAACATTTCACAAAGGTGTGAAAACATTTCCCTTTGTACCCATCGAACGTTCGAAAGAATCGTCACAAAAAGGTGCGTTGTTTTGAAAGCAGCAAGTCGTAAGNTGTACAGCTTTGAGATGTGAAACATTCATTCAGTTGTTCGTTGTATTGCATTGTCATCCTTGAATCATTTGATATATTTATATATCCAGACTTCGGCTTAAGGGAGCGGAGGGAGGGTTCCTTAGAAATTTGGATTGAGGTTCCAAATTTTTCTTGTGCCCCCCCATGTTCCTTACGTCACCCACCCAAGTTTTAGGGGTAGTGACTCATGGTGAAGTCATGAAGTCATTCTATTGTGCGCCGTTGGTTCACAACTAACTTCAAGGGTGGTAGTGTGCTGCAAGTACACTTCTTTTTCTAACATTTCACAAAGGTGTGAAAACATTTCCCTTTGTACCCATCGAACGTTCGAAAGAATCGTCACAAAAAGGTGCGTTGTTTTGAAAGCAGCAAGTCGTAAGTAAATAAGTGAACCGTCTTATTCCATACCTGGATCAAATCGTCCTTGCACTCTGAGACTACTCAAAGTTATCAACATAAGCAAATGGAACCGCCTGGTTAGTGCGTACAAAGTAGAACCAGTTTAGGAAATCATGACGGACAGGACCACCGACATCAATATCAGAGATGTGACTGTCAAGAAGTGAAGACCAGTGGGTGAAAACGCGGCAGGTTTCAGCAATCCGTCACGGCTCATTTTGTGGCACACGAAAAATGCAGGCGCAAGATGCTGGCAGATGTGCGGAATGAAGCCATGGTGTAACAAGATATCGCCCTGGAACGACAATTCTCTGGCTGCTTTGTTTTTATAGCTGGGTACCGTGCGAGCTCAAGGCATAGACGGTCAACTGATCTCAAGCTGTTGGAGAAATGCTAAAAAAAAATACAATAAAGCGTGGCATTTTTTTTTGGCTCCGGTGCTGCGCTCATCATGACGATGGTGACAGTCTTGGATAAATCACGTCCTTGTGCATCAAATGCGAAACTACAAAAACAGAGGGGAAAACCAAAGACAAACCAAAACAACAAAAACCACCCCAACAACAAAAACACAAACAAAAGCCAACACCAAAACAGGTAGCCCCCTTTAAGTGAGACGGTGAAACTAGCTCTCAGTGATGTCGACATGGCTCTCAGTACTTCTCTTCCGGCAAGTAGTTCCGCTGTACTCTTGGATGACTCTACTCTCACCCCTTCAAGTGCTTGAACTTTGTGCCTTTGAAAATGGGCCATCTTTCCTTTGTCTTTTCGTAGCTCTACCTTCTTTGGAAAGTGTCGTGTTCTTTGGCTTCTTGGTATGTGATAGCCATCGCAATCTCATCTCTACTGATGACATCCAGAATGTGTGAAACCACTTTGTCCTCATCAACAAACCAGATAATTGTTCAGCTGCCGCGCAAAAAATTATAAATTGCAATCTTACAGTTGAACTCCAAATTCTTCTTGTAGACACTGGGTCTTGCATCGTTTACTACAGAAAACAAAACAGTTCGCACTGCTCAACTCTGATTCCGTGTCGTGCTGCATTGATGGCTTCTCAACTTCGGTCACTGGCATGAATTCATTGCTGACTGAGATTTAAGTGAACTTCGGATCATTTGGGTTAGCTCACGCGTGCGTGATCGTCCTTTATTTGCGTAAAGCGTTTAGGAAAATGCTTTGATTTTCCGGCTGCTTAAAAAAAAAAAAGTTTGTTTGCAAACAAGTTTGCTCGGATTTGCTTAGTGTTCCGCCTTTTACAATATCACTCCATAATCCGTGTAGTCACTCTGTCATGTTGTGATGTCTTGTGTCATGTCACTTGCTAATCTTTATCTCCCAGACTTTGGTTTAAGGGTGAGGAGGGTGGGTTCCCCACGTTTTTGAACTAAAGGTTCAATCGCTTTTTGTTTGAGCTGGGGGGTGCATGGATCGCCGAGAGCATCGGTTGGAACGTCAGTTGGCTTCTTTTGTACAACATCTTAGCTTGAGACAGCTGTTTTTCTTACTGACTGAAATTTGTGACGAGCTTCAATATCGAATTGATACTGGTGACAATCTTATCCTTTCTGAATCGGAGAGTGACGTTGAGATTGATTCCTTTTCAGTATCTGACGACGAAGACTTGTGACATATTGGCTTTCCATCGCATCCGATTTGTCTTAAACATGGCAGATGTGGGGTTAGATGATGACAATGATTTCAGCAACATGTCTTTTTCACAAATCATTGGACATCCTGATTACAGTGATGATGCAGAACGTGGCAGTTCCTTGGGTCTTGGTTCCTTCGAGCGAGTTGGCGATGGTCTCAGCGAGCTTGGCGACGGATCCGTGGCAGACTCAGAACTGCAAGAGTCTTTGAAAAGATCATTGCAACAGGATGACGACTGTTTGGAACATAAGCGTGTTGCTCTTATTCCTAAGTATCCACCACGAGTTGTTGGCGAGTCAAGTGATGCAGTGTTTGATGCAGTTGTCAGTACATCCAAGAGCCTCATCCCTTTACAACCTTGGGAACATGGTGTGTTTGGGTACATTTGTGGCAACTGTGATATTGTCCCTGCTCCGGATTTTCCAAAGCTGGAACAACCTCTGGACTTGGCGCCGCCTCCTCAGATGGATACAGAAGATCCCACGATTGTTGCAACAGACAGAGAACCTGTTTTTAGTCACGCTGTGAAGTTGAGAGCACGATGGACTAGTTACAGCGACGAAGATGCACGGTTGCATGTACTCATGCGTTGGCGAGCAGCACTGTATCACAATCTTGAAGGTTCTGACACTGGTAGAATGCTCAGAGACAATGATCCTTCAACACACCTAGACATCTTGTCTGAAATTTTTGAAGGGAAGAGTACAAACACACTTGCAAAACGTGTGAACAGCTTGTTGCATTATTTAAACTATTGGCGGTTTACAGATGAAGAGACAACAGATTTCTTGCCCTTTGCTTCGGGCCTAGTGTATGGATATCTCAAACATCTCAGGGTCAACAACAGGTTGTCGGCTGCAAAGGACTTCTTGCAGAGCACCAAGTTTTGTGAACATGTTCTGGGATTGAAGTCGGTTGACAGTCTTGCACGACCTTGGATATCTGGAATCGCGAAGGCTGCATATTCATATACAAAACCGAAGAAAGAATCGCGACCCTTGACTGTTAAGGAAATCATTCAGCTTGAAACCTTTCTCATCAAGGGCTCGTGCCATCATCTGGACAGGTACGCTTGTGGTATCTTCTTATGTATGTTGTATGGCAGAGCGCGGGTTTCAGATCTCAGAAATGTAAGCAACATCACGTTAGATTTCTGCAATGATACTGGCGACAGAACAGGCTACATTGAGATCCGGACGACAGACGATAAGAACTCGCGTATCTCGCGGGCAACGGGAAAACCCTACATCATCTTGGTGCCGGTGTACGGCCTCTGTGGTGAAAGTTGGGGACGAGCCTTTGTGAAGGCAGCTGCTGCTAATGGTGTTGACCTCGAATCTTTGATTGGGCCTATGTTGCTTTGTCCAGATGCCTCGGGACAACTTACTCATCGGTATCCTTCTTCCAATGAAGTGACGAACTGGGTCAATGGCATTCTCAACCGTTTGATCCATGATCGTCAACCTGGATTCACATCGCATGGACTGAAGGCTACAATGTTATCATGGGCTAGCAAAGCTGGTGTTGATGAGTATGACAGACATGTCCTTGGGGGACATAGCATGAAGGGTCGTCAGGTGGCTGCAACTTATGCAAGAGACATTTTGACGGGGCCAGTCAAGAAGCTAGAGGAAGTCATTGCCTCGGTTAGGCATGGCAACTTCNATTCATTCATTCATTCATTCATTCATTCATTCATTCATTCATTCATTCATTCATTCATTCATTCATTCATTCATTCATTCATTCATTCATTCATTCATTCATTCATTCATTCATTCATTCATTCATTCATTCATTCATTCATTCATTCATTCATTCATTCATTCATTCATTCATTCATTCATTCATTCATTCATTCATTCATTCATTCATTCATTCATTCATTCATTCATTCATTCATTCATTCATTCATTCATTCATTCATTCATTCATTCATTCATTCATTCATTCATTCATTCATTCATTCATTCATTCATTCATTCATTCATTCATTCATTCATTCATTCATTCATTCATTCATTCATTCATTCATTCATTCATTCATTCATTCATTCATTCATTCATTCATTCATTCATTCATTCATTCATTCATTCATTCATTCATTCATTCATTCATTCATTCATTCATTCATTCATTCATTCATTCATTCATTCATTCATTCATTCATTCATTCATTCATTCATTCATTCATTCATTCATTCATTCATTCATTCATTCATTCATTCATTCATTCATTCATTCAGTCGTTCATTCATTCATTCATACATACATACATATATATACATACATACATACATACATACATACATAGTTATAGTTACATTGCGAGCAGGCTGACAGTGGACTCCCCACCAGGCACCGGACGCCAACAGCTGTCTTTTCTGTCTCTGGTTTCACGTCTGCCTGCAGATGCGATCCACACGTGCCAAGTCAAGCTCAGTGGCTTGAGTCAAAATATTGCGAATTAATGTACAAGTGAAACAAGTCTGCATGCTGTAACATGCACTCACTTTCCTTCCTTCCTTCCTTCCTTCCTTCCTTGATTCAGTCACTCAATCATTCATTCAGTCATTCATTCATTCGTTCATGCATGCATTCATTCAATCACGCTTCCATTCATTCATTCATTCATTCATCCATTCATTCATTCCTTCCTTCCTCCCTTCATTCCTTCATTCAGTCATTCATTCATTCATTCATTCATTCATTCATTCATTCGTTCGTTCGTTTGTTCGTTCGTTCATTCATACCTACAGATATACACATACAGATACATTGAAACCAACAAACACAAACAAAACAAAACATAAGCAAACAAAACAAAACAAAACAAAACCAAACAAAACATAACAAAACAAACCCAAACAAAACATAACAAAACAAACAAACAAACAAACAAACAAACCAACCCACTAACCCACTAAACCAACAAGCCAAACAAGCAAATTCTTGAACTCTTGTTGAGAGGGGACAGGCGAAATGGCTGCAAACAAAGACTCTCCAAGGTAGACTCTCAACTGGAAACATTTTCAAGGTAAACCACTGAAACTCTCTCAAAAGGTAAAACTCTCAAGGTAAGCGCGTCACCAATCCCACATGCACACACACACACACAGGTTGAAGGGTCAGACCCAAGCATTCGCAGATAGTTTTTTGTAGCCACACCATTGATTCAAGCGTCTTTGCTGAACTCCAAGTGCAACGCCAGACGATATCGCGAGATCATTTTGGCAATCGTTTGTCCTGGTCTTTGACCATTGACACATGCCTTTGCTAATCCAGACATGCGTTTTTGCATATCTTCCCCCTGGAAGCACCACGTCAAACGTGGATTGAGAAAACGGGACACGATACTGCAATGCTGTAGGAAATGGGCTTTTTGGGTGATGTTGAAGAGGCGGTCAACCAAGAAATGTTCCGCGATGCTTGTAAGAAGCAGCAACATAGCTGTAAAAGCGTCCTCGAACTGCTTGGCCTCAAGAAGAGGAAGCGACAGCTCCTCGCGGTAGGTAATCAGCATTTCTTCAACTTCATTCAATCGTAAATACAGTTCGATCTTCCTATGGACTTCGAGATTGCAGTTGTAATACTTCTTCCAAACATAGTGCAGAGGCCTGCAGAGGTATTTTATCTCGGCGGCTTTTCCTCGNGACATGCGTTTTTGCATATCTTCCCCCTGGAAGCACCACGTCAAACGTGGATTGAGAAAACGGGACAGGATACTGCAATGCTGTAGGAAATGGGCTTTTTGGGTGATGTTGAAGAGGCGGTCAACCAAGAAATGTTCCGCGATGCTTGTAAGAAGCAGCAACATAGCTGTAAAAGCGTCCTCGAACTGCTTGGCCTCAAGAAGAGGAAGCGACAGCTCCTCGCGGTAGGTAATCAGCATTTCTTCAACTTCAACATTCAATCGTAAATACAGTTCGATCTTCCTATGGACTTCGAGATTGCAGTTGTAATACTTCTTCCAAACATAGTGCAGAGGCCTGCAGAGGTATTTTATCTCGGCGGCTTTTCCTCGAAGCTTCGGGTATTGAGGCGCCTTTCTTTGAAACATAGAGACCTTATTAAGGTATCGGAATTGGCAAGGAGTACCCCATCTCTTGTAACAGGCTTTGATATCCGACCAGACCACTTGGAGATTTGCATGACAATCGCCTGGGAGCATGTGATTGCAGAGAAGGCTGAGGATGCTTCCGTAGACCAGCATGTCGTGACCAAGATATTTACAATGCATGTAATCAAGTGAAATCAGCCATGGGCTGAAATATTCGAGGTCGAACAAAGGAGATGGAGACCTGCTTGGCCATGCGCGCCAAGCAGGTGTAGACCAACACGCCGCTCTCCAACCTGCATTTGGCTGAAAGTTACACCAGCTCAGATGGCCAGAACCCGTGCACCTGCAAAGTGGGCAAGGACCACTTGCTAAGGTACTTCGTGGCAAAAGCAAAGCTTTTGCCAGGTAATCAAGATCGCCCAAGATTCCGAACATCACTCCTGCAAAGCCACCGGCTAATGGCGATAGAGCACGTCGGCCATCAACTGAAGCAGCATCATACCTGGGCTGGTTGAATGTTGCATGTGTGAGGAACCAAATGCAAATGACAAATTAACCATCCTGACGAGGTGAACTGTCAAGCTAAACCCCTCAGGCTAAACACTCCAACACACAAGCTGGCCTCTCGAAAGGTAAAGCTTTCAGGGAAATCGCATTGCCATTCAAGGTAAAAATCGAAAGATAGAACTCTAAAGTACAGAGAGGAAAAACACAGTTGACAATTCAAACACCCATCATGTTCTTAGAAATATGATGTATGATGTATGACTTCAAATATCATGGTGATCATTCCTTCGTCAAAGTACTGATCCACTGTGAACAGTTGGAGGCCCATCTCCTGAGAAGTCTAACTTCCGACAATATGGACAGTTGAAAAGCAGCGTAAAGAAGTCAAGTCAGCAGAAAGAAGATCAACGCGCGAGTAGAGTCAATAGATAGAATCTCCAATTATTGCATCTTTTTTTGTCTATCTATACCATCCTACACAGATCTACATAGTGAAAAGCGAAGCAAGGAAAATTCCTTCAACGCGTCTTTTCAAAAGTTGGAAAAAATTTCTCACCCTTTAATCTGTGACCTTTGAAAAATGAATTCGGTTTAGATAACTATTGTTTCAAATGTCTCAGAATCATAGAACTCAGTGCCAAGATACAATGTACCATCCCAGTGCCTGTCAGGCCATTGGCCACGCGCTAGCCAGGTAAGGCTCCAGGTTAAAATTCTGAAGAAACGACCTAAAGTATCGTTGTTTTGGTCAGGATCGATACGTCGAAGTTTGTCGAATACCCCGTATATAAAGAACTGAGAGGTGCGTGTTGTTCCGGAGCCCACCATTGAAGACCAGGAAAAGACAGTCATCTGGGAACACCAACTCTTTCCGACACCTGTAATAGGGACGTCATCCCCGTGGAATGATATCGGTATCACTCGTGTTTCTAGATCGGCCCGAGCAGCTAGAGGATTCCCACTCATTGCGGGATGTGATCGATTGATTTTCCAAAAGTCGCGCAAACGCGCCGCACACGGCAGAATGCTGGAGCTCCAGATGCATTGGTATTGTGACCACAGAGCTGCAAACATTGTATGGGGCAGCAAAAAGGTCTGCCACAAGTCGTTCAAACCAGTTTTGAAAGGCAGGCTGCAGGTAATCCCTTGAGGTATGCCAATGTTGTAAGGGATGCACTTCATAATGTCGCCGTAACACTTGTTTGGGTAGGCACCCTTGCAACCAATTTCCCCAATTTTCTTTAAATTTTTCAGATCTGTTTCTCCAGCTTGCATTTTTGCTGCATCTGCGTATGCGGCTTCTGCCAGCTGCTGGGCAAGTTGGGCACTGATAGTGCCCCACGCAAAAAGGCTAAGAATTAAATCGCACAGAGCTGAATCACTGGGAAGCCTGTTTTGTTCATCTTGCCTTGAAATTCGTTGTCGAACGCCACCCCTTCGTGAAGAGGATGCTCCACCAGACAGTGTGCGCTTCATGGCTATAGTGCCCCTTTCCTAAACCACACTTTATATTTGAATGCAGTGTTTTTTGGTCACTAGATCAACCTGGAAACCTGTGGTGTTTTTTGGTTGTAGCGCTGGACAAAGTTCAATGTTTTCTTTCGTTCTTTTTACCCCAATTCCCATTGCTGTAGGTTAAATTGTTCTAGCACCGTAAGATGTTCTTTTAGGAGTTGGCTCAAGAATTATTTGTGGACTAGCCTTTTACCATGTGAGTGATTTAGTTTGAGAGTTGTTACCGCAAGAGAGCTTTACCATGAGAGGAATTTACCATGAGGGTTTTACCATGAGAGAAGTTTCCCCTGAAGTTTTTCACCATGGATCTCATCACTTCAGAGCTGATCGTTTTCAGTATTCATATTTTTTTATTAATGTATATAGATCAAAAAATCATAAATGAATATGTCCATCCCAAGAAAAAAACATAACATATATTATACATTGTATATGTGTACTTCCAGGTGGCACGCCTTTGAAGCTTGAGGATTCAGGCAAGGTAGTGATTGTCATGAAGCAAACCCACAACACCCCAGCACCTCGCGAGTATAAGTTGAAAAAACACAAAGTAAAAGACTCTCAAAGTAAAACATCTCTCAAGGTAAAGAACTCTCAAGGTAAAAACCTATCCAAAGTAAAACCTCCGCTCGTACCAACCCTCAAGGTAAGAATCTCTCAAGGTAAATGCTCAATGAAAAATCCGTCATTACAATATACATGTGCTAAGAGAACATTCAGTGAAATTTTCAAACCTGTTTATTCACTTAATCCATTAACAGTCCTTTTTTCTTTTCCTTACCCTTGAGTGCGCTAAGTTTGAAGCCCACATGGATTTGCTGAAGCCACATGTCATACCATGGAAGCCTAAAAACAAAAGTAAAACCGTTGCCTTTCACCAGTGCAGATCTCACAAAATCAGTGACACAACAAAACAATGTTTCTTTGACGTAAATGAAATCGAAGACATATTTTCACAGTTGAGTGTGTAGACTAGAAGTTCTTGATGTTTGTTTAGGAAATACGTGTCACAGAATGAGGCCTGCAAACCTAAAGCTTCAGGCAAAAACCACTCCAGCTCACTTCTTCTTGGCACGCATGTAGCCACGGCTGATCTCGATGAGCTCGTTCATGTCAGCTGTTTGCTGTGCCAATTCCATCATCAACTTGTCGAGATTCTCCTTAGATGTCTCAAGGCCATCAGGTAGTTCTTTGAACTCCGTCATGTACTGGAGTTTGGTGAGATTGTTCTGGCACGTGTTGTGCCCACGCTTCAGTCGAATGAGTTTCTCATCTGAAGCATCCCCTTGCCACCCTTTGATCAAAACCAAAGCTTCCCTGGAAAGTTTGTTTTGGCTGTCCGTGGCCTGCTTCACCAAATCCACGATGCTTGCTGGAATTGTGTTGCCACTGATCATCTTCTGAACGTCAGCTTCTTTGTAATCCCAACTCCATCCAACGCCTGCAAAGGCCTGACGCAACAACTTGGCCTGGCTCTTGTCGATCTTTTTGCTGCTGGCCAAAGTTTGCTCCTCAATTGATCCCACTTCTTTTCCTTTCTTGTAGCTGCTGAAAGCCCAGAAGGTCTTGCCGTTGCCACAGTCAACCTCCACGATGTCCCCTTTGGACTTCGCGCTTTCAAAGGCTTGTACATCATTATGGAAGTACAACCCCTTCATGATTGATTCTGGGACTGCTGTATCAGTCTCCTTTGCAAAACGTTTGGTATACAAACGCTTGTGTTCTTCGAAGATTGGATCTGAAAGGTTGAGTTCAAGCTTCCCAGACTCATTGCGCACAAAGAGAGAGTTTATCACCTGGGTTTTAAACTCTCTTGGAGACGACTTCTTGCAGCTTTCCTTCTCAATGAGATCCACCACGTGCTCCGGCAATTGATCTTTCATGGCCTTATATTTCTGGCCCTTGCTCTTGTCCCTGTTCTTCTCACCTTCTTGTTGGTTTTCATCAGCTTCTTGATCTCCCAAATCAACGCTACTAACGCCTCTTTTCAAGTTTGCGACCACCTGGTTGATGGTGGCAGCTGGCTTCTTCTGCTGATTCGCAGAAGTGCTCGAGGAGGGCCGCTTCATGGTGGGCATCTTCAGCTCAGACACGAGGGCAAGGACACTACTCACCACATGAAAGCTTCTTGAGTTTGGTAAAAAATGTAGCCACAGGTGACTAGGTAAATGCATGCGCAGGTAAACGTTGGCATACAAAGGATTGTGCGGTAATGAGATGCCATTGAAAATTTCATGTACAAGTACTTTATTCAGTTCTTCAGTCATCAAAATCTTCATCTTCAGTTTAAGGAAGTTTAAAGGAAGTTTCAAGGAAATTTCCTCATGTGCACTTTGGAAGTTTTGATGCACTTTGATGGAAGTTTGTATGCACTTTCAAAACATTTCTGAGGAAGTTTCAATATGCAATGTTGTAAAACCATGCAAAAACAACATTTCTAGATATAAAACTTCCTCACACATCTTGGAAACTGCCAAACAAACTGCATAAGTTGGTGAGGAAATTTCCTTGAAACTTCCTTGAAACTTCCTTGGAAGCATTTGATGATTTTGCAGCACCATCCGTGATGTGACTGAAGATTGGGTCTGACACAGGCCAATGTGAAACAAGCCTCTCACTTCTTGCCCTTGTTCGCCTTGCCCCTCTTGCTGGGGTTGGAGCGACGTTTCTTCTTGGTGCCTTTTTCTTCTTTCTCTTCTTCCTTTTCAACGCTTTCATCTTCCATTGCCTCCATGAAGTCAATGTCTAAAGGCAAACCGTCACTGCTACCAGCCGCACCATTGCCAGCAGTGACAGATCCCAGGCTCTGTTCATCTTTGGCTGCATTTTGATCAGTCTTCTCTTCCTTCATCTTGGCCTCCTTCATCTTGGCCTCTTCCAAGTCTTCCTTTGCCCTTTGATCCATCAACTGCTGCATGCGGGCAAAAATGGCCAAAGACATAGCTGAAGGCCCATCTCCATCACCATGGTATTCAATAGTTCCATCCTCCATCAGCATGCTGAAGCCACCCGACATGATGAAGCTCTCGGGAGAAAAGAACACAGAGGGTTTGCTGTAACTATCCGATCTTCAAAATGCAAAGTCAAACAGAAACCATTTGCAACCCACCTTCGACGCTCTAAGTCTCTCAAGGTAATGACTCTCAAGGTAATTATTTTCTCAAGGTAATGAGTTGCTCTCAAGGTAGCATGGTTTTCTCAAGGTAATGGTTTTCTCAAACACAAGTTGAATATCATTGGCTTTAGCTTCTGAAATATCCCCTTCAAAACAGTTGACGATCATATACAGTTGTTGGAAAAAATCCTGCACCAAATCAGGGTGTACGAAAATTATTTTAAAGGAGATAAAGCAACCCCTTCGTACACCTTATAATTTCCCAGGATGTTTTCCATCAACACTATGAATAAAAGTTGTAATCAAATCTCAAAGTGTGCTGGAACAATGTTCCTTGTAAAACATTTGAAAGTGACACTTGTGTTTTTGAATCCCAAGGTAGATCATGGCTTTTATTTGGTATTTGTCTCAACTGTTGAAATACTAAACCCTCACTCACAACAAATAGCTTTTACACTCTAGCAAATTGATGAAGAACATCTCCCCTATACAACATTCATTCAAACCAAACAAGATGAAACATTCAACATATCACATTTTTGGCGCTTAGGCATTTGAACAGTGGACCTCATTCAAAAGAAGTATACATGATATGTAGCTTGCACTCACCCCCCACCCTTACCCTTTTTGGCGCTTAAAGTTTTCGATCATTCCACCACATCGGCTGCACGGAGACGCTGCCTTCGAGCCCAAGGTAAAGGATTTTTTTTGCGTTTGTCCTCCTCTTTGGTTTGCACAAAATGCCCCACAGCCACAGCCACAGATCCCGTAGTTGAAGGTTCAGAAGTGTACTTTTCCGCCTCCAACTCGTCTTTTTCCTCCTGCTTCATTTCCGCGAAAGCCCTCATAGCAACACCCACATTTCCATGAGGTGAAGGTTCAGAAGAACCCGGCACATCCATAGTTGTGGAAGAAAATGCACCTTCATCCACCTTTTGTTTTTTAACTTCCATGTGGACAGGTCCAGCCAAGGTAGTCATTCGTGGTATTGCTGGCTGAGCTTCCAAGGGTCTGTTTGAGAGAAGAGGAATCACCTTGCCATCAAATGCAGACACGGCCGCATCCACTTGATGATCATCTTCTAGTGTCACAAAGGCGGAGCAATGTTGTCCTCGACCAGAAGCCTTGCTGCCACTGCTGCCACCAGACCGAACAACCTGCACCTGGTCTAAACCCACAAAGTAGAAACCAAATTCTTGGAAGGTTAAAGCGATGGTCTTCTTGGTGGCCTGCTGTTGGTCCAGGTTCCGGATGAAAACACGGTGCGCCATGCAAACTATAAGGGCAGAAACAGTATTGAGTAGGGCAGAATCTACCATTGTCCATCCAAAACGATATTGGTAACACATAAAATAAATTGATTTTACATACCAGATTGTACTTCCTTTGTTTGTTCAAGCTTGCTTGTATGGTATTCAGTCATGGATCCTAGCAACACAATGCTCCACAAACACTTTGAGCCAGAATTGGAAGGCACACAGTTGAAAAGTATGCTGCCAAAACTCTCCGGTGGGTAAAAGCTCTCAAGGTAAAAGACTCTCAAGGTAAAAGACTCTCAAGGTAAAAAACACTTTCAAGGTCAAAATCTCTCAAAGAACAATTTGACAACGGTCATGAGTGAGTGCTTACCATGAGTGAAGGGTTTACCATGAGTGAAGGGTTTACCTTGAGTGAAGGGTTGGCTGTCAATAACAAAGACCGTATAGCAAACTTGTTTTGATGCCTTTACCTATATTAAAGATTTGTGAACCTTTTCATGTATCAAACTCTGCTATGTATTTGTTATGTTTCGGATTTTTTATTGGTATATTCTTTCTATTTCTTATACGCATTTGTAATGAAACTCCAAGTACTGGATTGATATATTTTGTATCTACAATGGAAATCCTTTGTGATATCCGGCTGTAAACAATCAAGTTGCTTCGAAGCAATGCATTGAAAGTGAACACGGCGCTTTCTTTTTTTACCACACCATGGCAAGCTGGGCCAGTGTGTTAGCACACTGGGCGGATTCATAATGAAAACGGAGACACAAACTGCCTAGCGCAAATCGAAGACAGTAGAAGTGCTGGGCCACAGTTGCACAAACTCAACTGATGCTGCCTGGCTTGCAATCCTTGCTCTCACCTTTGCCTGCTCAGAATCCAAGCCTTCTGCTTTGCTGCTGACATATTCTTTATGCCATGCACGGCTGGTGAATCGTTTTCTGTTGATGGCACGGGATGCCTTGGGATCAAGGCCAGCTGGCAATTCTTCAAGCATTTCAGGCTCTTCTTCCTTTTGACCATTGTCTTTGTTCTCTCGCTTTGTCTTTTTCTTTTTCTTCTTCAACTTTGTCTTTTTGGTGCCTTTGGCTTCAGACATCATGCCTTTTTTCTTGGCTTTCTGAGTCTTCTCAGGTGTCTTCTTTGGGGCAACATCCTGTTGCTCTGAATGTTCTTCACGAGTCTCTGATGCTGCATCCTTGCTTGCAATTGCTGTCTCTTTTGCACCCTGCTTTGCTTTTGCTTTTGCTTTTGGCAATGTCTTTGCCTTGGCCTTTGTCTTTGGTTTAGCTTTTGCTTTGCTTGTTGCTTTGTTGTTTTGAGGCTGGGCCTCATCTCCTTCAGCTTCCTTCTTCTTGGCTTTGTTGGCACGCTGAAGTTGTGAGGTGCAGTTCTGGTTGATTGGTTGCTGGTGCTTGCATGCACCTAAGAGATCAGCATCCTTACCCTCCACACTACCCAAAGCCATCAGCCCATCCAAGAAACCATTGAAACCTCCAAGGTTGGTGGACTTAGATCCTGAAGACCTTTCTTTTCGGTTTGGGCTCTTCTTGGTGGTGTTGGTGTTCATGTCGACGTCTGGTCTGTCCAAAACCATTTGGAAAATGTCCATAGGATCTTTGGGTACGAGTTTGTTCGTCCTCTCATTGCTATCCATTGCTGCTGCCACCACAGAAGTTGAAGCCACAGGCACCAGTGCGGTGCTAGTTTCCTCTTCACAATCCTGTTGAGAATCAGAAAGGACCAGCATGCTCAGCACACTTTCTAAAGCTTTTTGTTCATCAGGAGCAGCTTTTCTCATGCAACGCTGCTTGCTGATGGGAGTTTTGTTGATGTCACGTAGGTGCGCTAAACCAATCCTGATCCATTCATCTACTCTTTCTGCGAATTCTGGAACTGAACGCTGGCCTGTGTGGATCTTCCTCCTGTCTACTAGTTTTTCCAAACTGTCTCTATGACGTTTGCCCGGTATCAAACCGTTTGGAGCTATGGTCAGATACTGCTTCCACAAAACCTGCAGCTTTCCCAGCCAGCCTGGGTGTGGTGAAGTTTTCCACCACAGGCCAGCCGGAGGTTCGATGTGCTTCTGTAGATTGTTGTCTCCACATGTGTCCAGGAAAGTTTCCAGACAAGTCAGCAGATCCGACACCCCTATGCTGGGATCTGCGGTGAGACGAGTTGATTTGCCCTTGGACGCTGCCATTGCAATGTCACTGTAAGGAACCCCTGGTTAGACATGAACATGTTCTATGTAAAAATGAAATGTGAAAAATGATATTGACATGCATTCGCACCGTAACACCCCGCGGTGATACACCCCCTTGATGCCACAAAAAGGCTTGCAAATCAAACAGAAACACTCACAAAAACGATACATGTTCATCCTAACGGGTTTTTCCATCAACACAGTATAGGAAGGTGAACTCTCAAGTTAATATACTCTCAAGGTATAAACACTCCGCTTCTCAAGGTAGACTCTCAAGGTAGACTCTCAAGGTAAAACACTCAGGGTAAACGCTGTGCCATTCTCAAAGTAAAATTCCAAGGAAAAAATCTAAAGTCAAAATGGAAAAAACAGTTCAAATAATTGATGTTCTTATATAAACCATGTATAACTTCATATCATGCTGATCATTTCTGGCGAAAGTATACTGACCTACTGCGTGTGTGTGTGTGCAGTTGGAGGCTCATCTCCTAAGAATCCAGCAGTACGCATTTTTCAGAAAAAACGATTGCAATGTAAACACTTCCACATCTATGAGTGGCTGCGTCTCACAAGCGAGAAGTGGGCCGCCTCCAAAATGAACTTGAGGTCACGAAGCCATATGAAGATCTCTTGGTCATTGCCATGGTGGAAGTTCGTCATAGAAAGCACCCAATCGAGAGTGCTGGCCAATTCTTCTTCCAAAATATCAACATGGCCCACCCTCGCCAAATCTTTCAAAGGCTGACAAATCAAAGAGGGAGCTGCTGAGGAAATAGGCACAGGCACTGATCCAAAAAGAGCAGCTGCATCTCCACCGCAATGGCATTTAAAAGCTGTCAAAAGCTGCCAGCCCTCTGCTATCACTTCAGTGGCCCGATGGACCCCGCATACACCGAGAACCGACCTCAAGCATTCACGGCATGCTTCCAGCAACTCAATCTTGTCACCAACTTCTTCTGGGTTCTCTTGAACCCAGGCCACTAGCACCGTCAGCAGCTTCACCCACAGGGCTTCTTGCATCGCCATGCAGAAAGCACAAGATCTATGTATATGTGGGAAATCCTTGAACGTGTACGAAAAAGGCTACCCCCCAACGTGTTTTGCCCTGCAATTTGTACAATTGCATCAACTGCACAAGCAACAGCAAAAAACATGAACAAGAACAACCACAACAACCACAACAACAACAACAACAACAACAACAAGAAGCAGAAGAAGAAGAACAACAACAACAAGAAGAACAAGAAGAACAGAACAAGAACAAGAACAAGAATAAGAACAAGAACAAGAACAAGAACAAGAACAAC
>DF241553.1:0-49341 GCA_000507305.1 Breviolum minutum Mf 1.05b.01 | reverse complement strand
ACATATGTCTCACCTAACATGCATATGACATGTTTACTTTTGGCTCAAGACACGCAAGTGAAAATAGTGTGCGTGTCAGATTTGCTGGTCATAATTGTTCAAAGTAACTCGTTATACACTATAAGTGACAGAGATTTTTTTTAATTGAAATTGGAAATCATCTACCATCTCGAACCAAACCTGGCGCTTGGTGTTTCGGACCAGTTAACCAGTTCCTTTTTTCCTGGACCCTGAACAATACATTTTGTTTTTTTAATAAAGAATTTTAGAATGCAGGACCTGAAGTGGGGGAACCTGAAGAGATGGACCAGATGGATAAGGAAGACAAGATGGAAAAGGAAGACAATTCTTGCACCTGCTGCGGTTCCTTAGAACACGAGACGGAGCAGTGTGCCCTCATCGATCTCACCTGCGAACTTTGTGGGATGCCAGGGCATATTGAAAAGATGTGTCTGATCCAGGTCCCCAAGACAGAAGCTGGGACTCTGAAGTGAGAAGATGAGGAACTGACTGATGAAAACATCTTGGCATTCCAGGAACACGCCCGAATCAAGCATGAAAGGATGAGCATCCTGCAGGGAATGCCTTGTGATATCACAGTTGCATAACAAGCGTATGATAGGCTAGGGGTTCTTGTTGGACATTGAGCCCAAATTTCCTTCGACACGCCGTTGATACCATGGATACTTTACATGCTACCAGCCAAGCGTTTTACCTGAAGCTGTTTTAAATCCTCCGTGCAGCTTTGAGACCCACCAACTGAGCTGCAGTCGCCCTGCAGATGTCCTTTTAAGTATCTTTAAGTGGTTCATCTAAGGAGTGGCCACTAGCCATTGCAGGATATTTGAAGATGTTCTCTGTGGGTGAACTGTTATAGAAGTTGTTTGAGCCCATATCCTAGTTGAAGTTGGTGGTTTACTATCCTAGTTTTCTAACTCTGTGAAACACTATTCCGATTCCATTCAACCAGAATCAGCCCCCTCTTGGCTTAGTGGTTCAACAAAAAGTTGACCAAAAAAACTCATTGGAATCGTCCCATTTGATTCAGGGATCTCCTTTTGGGAGAATACATCCCCTGAAAAATCACATGTTTTTTTTCAAACCAAATTCATGAGGCTTTGGTTCAAATGTTTTTTCTATCACATTTTCAATAGGTGAAATTTTCTCAGCATTCATAGCCTTCCAGGGGCCACGCTGTAAGGAAAGCATCCCCGAGCCATTGGATCCTCCCAAAGTGGCGGTGCCAGAGCCATTGATACCCCCAAAGAAGGCGGAGGTTTCGGAGGTCGGGGATGGTCGGGGTAGTGAAGGGTCCGATCGAAGCTGAAAAAGTGGGGTGATTTTTGTCCAAATGCCGAAATCTCCCGGGTTTTTCTGTTGAAAAAAAAATGAGATATTATTCAGGCTCCATGTGAATTTTCAGGGGTGTAGGAGATTTTAAGTCTTGGAAGATGTCATCATGGTGAGAAGCTATTGGATTGAATGTGGGTGTTTAATAGTTCAACTGCAATTTGTGAGGCATTAAGTATGATGGCCAGATGGTTTCTTTTTTCTGGTCTCCTTTTTCCGAGATTTTCCGAGGTATCAATTCCTGAAATGTTGAGTTCAGCTACTGTTGCCTGCCCTCAAGATCTCCCACCGGTCATTATTATCCAATCTATATAGTCATGTTTCATTAGTTTTACGTAGACTTTTTTGTTTTTCATTGATAACTTGTTTACCCAAACGTTTCCCCTCAAAAGTGAATTTGCTTTTACTGTTACGTTCTTACAAACTGATTAAAGTTGGCATGTACATGTTTAAATACATACGGAATACGGACTTGGCCGCTAGTGCAGCAAGGCATGCCTTTGCTGCGGTGAATTTGGACATCAGAAAGTAGCAGGGCCTCAAGAGTTGAAGAAAATGCAACGAAGGCATTTGTTGAAATACTTAGATTAACCACAAAATGCATCAAAATTGACAGGGTGGTGCCTGTGAGGAACAACATATTACTGTAAATATATATATATTTTTGATATCACGACATTTATATATATATATACACCCGGTGGTGAACTCCTGCCTACGGCTACGTTGTTGCTGGAAACCAAGGCATCTTGTCCCCAGGCCAATTGCCACTGCACCTGGTGTGGACAGCAGGGACACCTGCGAAAAATGTGCACTTCAGCTCCGAAACAGGACGGGTGCAGGTGAATGGATGCAGAAAGAATGGTTTCATGGATGCATTTCTGCGGTTGTGATTTTTGCCAGGACGGCTGTCATGCCATTCAGGTGTTTTTTTTCAATTCCAAGCTTGGAGGTTCTTCAAACAATAGACGTAGAACTCTTCAAAAAACATGCCCAACTTCTTACTGATCTAAGGGGTAAGGACCTGACCCCCCTCAAGAAATTATCAACCACCAGTGTCCTGTAATAAGGCCTTACTGTGCCGTTAGTTTTGGTTGGGGAAACTTTTGGGGCCAGTCAATTCGGTTTACGGAAGAAATCCTGCGCCAGTTCATAGGTAGGTCATCCCATCATTTACAGGGTTTATACTTTCCAGGTGGTGCAGTTTTTCTTCCATCAACAGGTATGTCAAGTGTGACCATCTTTCTTTTGTCCATCCGGAGCCATGAAAATCCCGCTTTTCTGACGGCAGGATCTCAGGCCGATCTAGCGCTCCCAAAACGCGATGAGTTTTTTCGCCGTAGCTAGCAGCTAGGAAACACGTTGAACCCCCAGGTGGATGAAGGGCCCAAAAAGCGGTTTTCCTCATCTACTGTTCCCTTAAATAAGATGCGCTAAGCCTTGGCTTAGCTCTGGGTAACTGGCTGGAGCCAGGGTCCCAAACGACTTGTGTCATACAGCAAATCCGACAGACATTTCAAGGAAAATGTTGGGTCGTTTTGGATGGCGGCCTGCGCAGAGGATTGAACTTTATGATGATTTATGATGTTATGAGGCTCATGCAGCGTTTGGAGCCATAATGTTTAGATTCATCAATTTGCTAAGGCAACTTGCACTTTCGCTAGAAGTTGCGAAACAGAGACGTCGTTGTGAACAGCTCATCGGTATCCAAAGGGATGAATCAATGGTGAATTCACAATTTTCATTCGAGATGATTTTACCTGCGACAGAGAACCCCCAGATGTAGAACAATCAGTTCTTTAAGCCATGTCAAGGTTGCAGATTTGTCCCCTATACACTTTCGGAAATGTTCGGAAGCAATCCGCCACAGATGGTACAATCCGCTGGATCTAAATTTTGGTGTTTCACCGGCATTTTGGCGGCTTTGATTTTCTGGGCCAAATCATGCCAACCCTGGCGACCCTGGGATTTTCCATCTGAAGGTGGCACGAAGCAATGCCTATTTTCCTGAGACTCACATCCATTTGCTGTGGAAGCTCTTCCAGGAGATGACTGGAGATTCGTTGTTTAAACCCCATTGGGTGGTTCCCAGTTTCAACCAACCGGTGACCGATGAACTCACTACTCATCAGACCTTGGGGTTGAGTTCCAACCGAACCTTGCAGGTTTCAGGTTGGTGCACCTTGCACCGTTCAAAATATGTGAAATTTATTATAAAACAATTAATGTCGAAGATCTTTAAACATTGCAAACATTTTGGTATTCAACATGTATATACATGTATCGTATTTGTATCTGACTCACCATGTTCCAGAACCGGCGGTGTTTGGTACCTTGGCAGGAACAATTGTTGCCACCTGCCACCAAGATCGAACGTGGAGGTGATCGCCACCATTGAACGCAAGTTGCATTTGGTTGTAAAACCGACCCAATGTCCTAAAGGTGTCTAAAAGGTTAGTTGAGGAATTATATCAGTTTGCAGATGTCTTTGCAAAGGGACATCCATGCATTTCTGACCTGCGGTGTTTCAAGGGAATGATTGACATCATTTGGTGATCTCAGGGAGGTCCTTCGTACAGTTTGTGTTTGGAAGGATACTTGACACCGTTCAACACCACGATTGGTGTTCAAAACCAATTCACCAACAAGGTTTCAACTGTAGTTTTTGTGTATTGTAAGTTATACACCCCAGTAATCTAACATAGCAATGGGAAATCCACCATTTGAAGATGTATCTTCTATTAAACATGGTGGTTTCCCGTTGCTATGTTAGTTTACCAGAGGGTATGCCACCATCTAGTGACCTTTTAGGTATATAATTTCTTTGAGTTTTGTTTCTGCCAAACATTTGCTCCACAATTGTTTTGCGAAAAAACTGCGGCAGGATTGGTTTGCTTGCTGCAAATCTTGGGAGTGTCCATGAACACCTTGCAGGATGGCGTCCGTATGACTGATGGACCTCATTGGTATATGCACATCGTGCAGCAAGGGATATGGCACTGGAAGGGAAATCATTAATACCAGTGTTTTTTTCTGTTCGATTCATTTGATTATTGTTAGGATATTTTCAGGCTTATATGCATTTTTCTGATATGTAAGATGCTCCCCAAGAGAAACGGAAAAAAAAACGTTATACTGGATAGGTTCCGATTTAGAGGATTTTCACTCCACCTTGTTGATTATGATATGGGTCTACTAAATGGATCCATGAGTGGGATATACTATGTATATAATCGCATACCGAGTTGCATATATGGAATGAATCAAAATCCCAAGCTCCCAAGGCTGTCCCACTGGTGGGACAAGACTGGCTAGCCACTAAGCCACTGCTCAATTTTTTGAGCCATGAAACCAGGTAGTCTTCAAAACAACGATCAAGGGATGGCACAACAAACATGTATATACGCGTTCCCTGAAGAAAAAAACCGTTGGCCATTTATTTCTGACCTTTTTTTGTTTCAGGGTGAAACAACTCCATATTTACAGTATACCGTTTCTATACCCCCAACTACTACAGGGTCTGGAATGGGTCTGCCCAGGGTCCACCCTGTGGAAGGTCTATAATGGTCCTAAAGCATTTTAGACCCTAGGGGGTCCAAAGCACTATAGACATTCCAAAAATAACAACCAATATTTTGGAGTTTTGGATGTTGGATTTCGGATGATGGAATTTGATGGAATTTGGATGTTTTTTTTTTTAATTTGGATTTTGGATGTTGGATTCTCATGGATTTTCTGAGTCTTGGATTCTGGATTTTGAATCGTGGATTCGTGGAGTTTGTATCTTGGATTTTTTGTAGATCTTTGATTTGGTATTTTTTGATTTTGGAGTTTGGATGTATGACCAGTATGGTACCTGCGCTATGTGAATTACACATGGGTGGTATCTTGCATTTTTGATTTTGGATCTTGGAGCTTTGGTTTTAGACGTTGGAGTTTGATTTTTGGGGGTTGGATCTTGGAGTTTTGATTTTGGGATTTTGGAATGATGGACTTTGGAATTTTGGAATTGGGGTTGGATTTTGGGAATTTGGATTTTTTGGAGTATGAAAAGGTTTTTGCCAGTTGGATTGACATTTCGATATTAGACCCCGCAAGGGTATACCTCTAAAAAAAAAAGTGACCCAAAAGTTTTCACTCTTAAGCCTTCATAAACAATACTGATTGTAGACAACAAAGACCAACATTAAAGAAAAAATACCATAGTTTTTTGCCCTTGCGGTCTGAAATGGTTTTTTCCAAAAAAACGTAGTTGGATTGACATTTCGATATTAGACCCCGCAAGGGNAAGGGTATACCTGTAAAAAAAAAAGTGACCCAAAAGTTTTCACTCTTAAGCCTTCATAAACAATACTGGTTGTGGACAACAAACACCAAAATCAAAGAAAAAATCAACAAGTTTTTTTTTCCTTGGGGTCTGAAATGATTTTTTGCTAGGGATGCATGTTCAAAAACATGTATGTACCGTGGATGATTTTTTTGATATTGGACCCGTCAAGGAAATAAGTTGACCCAAAAGTTTCCAGTCTTAGCCCTTCATAAACAGCCCAAATAAGTTGACCAAAAACTTCTCAGCCCTGTAAATGATTCAAAGTCCAGACTCCAAAATCCTCATACAACCTCCCTATCAAAGGAGAGTGCTTTGTTTTGAAGCAATCTTATGGCAGATCAGCATTGCAACAGAAGGGTCTAGAATGGGGTCAGGAAACCATTCTAGACCTAGGTTGCCTACCATTCTAGACCCCCATTCTAGACCTAGCCGTTTGGGGTCCCAAAAAAATCATAAAAAATCAATGAGGTCTAAAATAGTTAAGGAAACCTAACGGGATGGGACAATGAATTTCATTCTAGACCAGGGTTTTGGGGTCTACAATGCAGTTGCTGGGGTCTCTGGCTAGTAGTTAAGGGTATCCGTTTCTATAAGTCCCATCATTGACACTCCGGCGTTGTGTCTGCTTGGCTTCCAGGAACGTGATGCCATCCTACAAATGCTTGATGCAGCCAGGTGGGGGTTCGAACTTCCGGAACCGAATTGACTTAGCTGCGCTGCACATAGGGTTATGGAAGTTAGAACCCTTCATATGGGAAATGGTTGGGTAACCATAGGGTTAGAAGGTATAGGCTTAAATATCTTAGATACAACCCTCCATAATACGGGAAATGGTTGGGTAACTGGGTAACTCTATCACCCTATGTCTATGTGAGGCTGAGCCGAGGGTGATCATCAAGGTAATGTGCTTCAAATTATTTTAAGGCCTCCCCACATTTACAGTTGGAAAGACAAAGGTTTGAGGCTCGGAAATGCGAAGAAAAACACGAAACATAGTGGCCTGTAATGAGCGTCATTGAATCATTTGCTTTGCCTTGCCCATTTCGCAACAACAGAGCGTTTCAGTGTGTGACTGTTTCCCTTTTTCCATGGTCTCCAAGTTTTGAGTATTTCTTCAAGATCATGTGGCAAATGGAAAAAAGGTAGAAGTCATAGCAATAATGAACAAACACTCCTGGCCCCTTTGGTACAACAGCCCCACCGTATATACGAAACAGTCGTCATGTCTGGTACGTTCTACGTCGTCCTTTCGGTCAGTCAGGACTTCCGCTGAGTTGGCTGGAGCTGACATTCCCAGCCCGAAAGAGGGCAGTAGCATCACGTTCCCTGTGATGTTGGGATCTTCAGATGCGGGGATTGGTTTGTGATGTAGGTTGGTGGAATTATCAGATGAAACCATGATGACAGCACCATTTCGAAAAGAGGAAAGAAACAAAGTACATCATAGGTAATCATAGAGTCATGGTGGAGGAAATCCTCCCTGCATGAGTTTCAAAAGTTATCAATTCATATTTTTTGCAGGATTCAGTGCATGGTTTACCTTCCAGTCATCCAACATGACAGGCAGGAAAATCCACCAGTAGCAGGGACAGTGGATGTATTTCTCCTATTGGAAAAGGGGATGTTTTCAAGCAAGTCATGTCATATTACAGTTAGAATAGAATCAACTCAACCCTTTATTCCTCATGTTTCAGGGTTGTTTCTATGCTACGATCCTAAATATGTTATTTTTCCCCAAAGGGGGACTACGACACATCCTCAAAAAAACGGGTTTCAGCTGTTTCACCCGCTGATCCGCCATGGGCAAGGTTGCATTTGCTGCGAGCTGTGGCCAGCCACGGGCAGATGACAGTCATGCGAAGGGAATTGAAGGCAGAAAGTCTTGGGAACTGCGTGTGGATGTAGCCATGACACACATACACTATAGTCATGTCTCATACACATGATATATTTGCACTATCTATAAATTGTAACATATGTTTTTTTTCGTGTGTTGGTCGAGGGTTATTTGAAATGTCTTCTGACTGTGAATGTTAAAAGTCTGTTGATGTTGCATCTCACAGTCTTGTTGTTGAGCCGGAGGGGCTTGTAGATTGGCCATAGCCATAGCAGTTGGGTACTTCTAACAGACGATCATGGAGGATTGACGGCACCGTTTCTAGCGTCAAATGCTGAGATTTTTTAATGAATGGACCCGTCCATCATTTGACGCTCTTGTTTGTTATGAAAGTGGATGCAGGTATCCGTAGGGTCCTCGTATGGTATGAAATGTAGGAACATCAGCCATTTATGTAGGTAAATAGTGGTAAATAAAGCCAGGAATGGCTATAGTAACAACAATCCTCTGGTAAATGCGGTATTCCCAATGGATCCTATGAAAAAAATCCTTCTCAGTTGAAACCGAACCCATCTTAAACCTGTTACCTTCCAGGCGATGAAGGATGCACAGGTTTCTCATGCTGAAGTTGTGGAATTCCGACAGGCCCAAAATGGAAAACTGAGAGCGGGGGGATAACTATGGATTTCATGGATATCATATTGATATGATCGATGGAAAGAAATCCGGTCAAGCAGTTGATATAATGAATATATGCGTGTGAGATCTATTTCAAACTCGGCAAATTTAGTGGGATATTTGCCATATCAACTGGCGAGCTGGACATTTACCATATCACAAAGATAGAGGGTGTGCACTCGGATGTAGCATCTATCTTCTTTGGAAGGACAAGGAGTGACATGGGAAAAGCAATGTTAAAGCCTTAATTTGTCATCCCTATTTCCCAAGAAAAAACTTAAACAACAGCAGCCTTTCTAAGGCCCCTTTGCCATGAAGATTTTCCATCATGAAACCCGTTGAATCCCGAGGTGTTTAACCAGCTGGCCCTGGAAGCAAAGGCCGAAATGGCCGAGAAAGCCCTACAGCAGGTGAAGGGGGATGGCTCCAAAGTTAAAGGGGATGATGTTTGTTGAAGGTTTTTTTTGGTGTTTAGATCAAAAATAAGGGAGGTATCAGTTATTGCTTTCCAAAAAAAACATCGGAATAGACACAACTTGGAAAATTAATGTTGAGTGTTTGTAAGAGCCCTTTTTTACAATTTCCTTTTGGAGATATTGGCATTTCAGTGGCAAGATGTTTTATGTCAGGACTCGCAAAATCCACACTCATGATCATCCCACCTTTGATCAAGGTTACACAAGGTTTCACAAAACACAAGTAACATCAATCAAATACTGCTTCAAGTGCCGTTTTTTTTTGTGATGTCCCTGGCTGCCATAGATGCGGATGATTTTCTTGGATTCTTGATCCAGATTGAAGCACTCAGATGCGGATCATTTCGGCTTGCAGTTTTTGCAGCTTGACATTTTGATACTTCTTCGTCCAATGATTGTGCTAAGTGATATGCTTATAGAAGATGTGTTTGTGCCTAAGCAGGTCGCAGGAAGTTGAACTAGCATGTCTGTTGTGGCTTTGGAGAAAGGAGAATAAATGCCAGTGAATGGTTTTCTCGGAATGTCTACCATTGCTTCTTCGAGTTGATCGTGACCTTATGGGTGGAATATTGCTGGGTTTCAACAGGTCAACACCTGTCTTTAGCACCGACGCAGAAGGGATTGCACAGGGTTTTTGTATTGAAACCGCAGAATCCTAAATTACTAAGCTGGAAAAAGACAAATCATCCAATCAATTCAATCAATACGCATTTAATTTCCTGCATATCCATGTTTCCACCCTGTGTCGGATTTCTATATGTTAAGATGCTATAGATTTACCACGAATCTTTTTGTTGGCGGAAAAAAATCCTGGTCCGACGTTGGGCAACCAGGCGAAGGCTGTGGCCGCATCACCCGGGGGTAGAAGAAGATCAATGCCAGATCTGAGTTTGGGATCTCAAAGGAGAAAAGGGTGGGTGGTCGTTATGGGGTTGTCATGGGAACCCTATGGATCCCCATGGGAATCCATGGGACGATTATAAGTATATTTACCTAAATGAAAACCATACCAAATTAAAAATCAACCAAAAAAATGTATCGTAGGTGTAACTAAGCGGAGAGAGGATGTCGTTTTGTGTTCCTCCTTTTTTTTACTGGAACACCAACCATTAAAAACCCTGCAGAAAAGTCTGGAGGTAACAAAAAAACCTTGGCGCAATTGATCCAGTCAAGAAGCACTCAGGTGCCATGATGCCTACCCCAGCTCTGAGAGGTAGGGGGGTTTCATGAGCTGCAAAAAAAAACTGCGAATTATTATCAAGTTGGGAACGACCGGAAAGTGGTTGAATGTATATGTGGTTGATCTATTCTAGCTGTTGATTTCTAAATCGAGTCATTTTGATTGAATGATGATGTAGATGTTGGCGTTTCAAAGCACTGAGATACTATACACAATTAGATATAAGATAAGATGGCAAACAGCGACGTACACAGAGATAGACTCGGAGACCTTTGTATATATTTTATTTAATTTGCACCATTGGATTACCATCATTTATATATGTGTGTATTTAAATATATATATATATCTAATATTATTAATATATATGTTAAGATGCTTCATATATGGTGACTTGTTGGTAGTGAAACATCCACAGATTTTCAAACCTTTCAACACCTCACACCTCGCCAGGTGGGATGGAACATGATGTCGTTTTCCAAGAGCTGAAGGTGGAAGACACTGATGAGATCGGGATAATCGGTTACCTAGGTGGTGGTTTCAAAGATTTTGTATTTTCACCCCTATTTGGGGGAGATTTCCGATTTGACTACTATTTTTCCAAAGGGGTTGAAACCACCAACCAGTTACAATAAGTTATGTAAGTTAATGACATGTATACACCTCAAGTAAATACATAACATAACCATTAAAATATTGTAAATGATACATGTTACATGTTTCTTTGTTTTTTCCTTTTTTTGAATGTATATTGGTTGGAGAGTGACAGATCCATGAAATTCAATGGGCAGGTGACAAGTTGCTGATTTTTGAGCAAAGTTACAGGAAAGCAACTGAAGTTGTGAAAGGGATGCGTAAATGACTCGCATCGGGAGGGTTAACGACGCAAATGTACGTACAGGAATTCGGAATTATTTTTACTTTAAGATTTCCAAGGCTGTCGCAACTTTCTTTTGTTATTCTTTAATCTGCTCGCGACATGTTCAAAACAATCAAGTCAATTCAATTTCCTTGGGGGCCCTTCAAGATACTTGTAGCGGAGATAATGTGGGGGATATGGTTGCAGACACAAATATGAAATATGTATTTACTGTGTGTTTACATACAATACAGTATTTATATATATATATACATATATTTTTTCACAGTATACATACAAATTCTGCTCTTCCATTGGTCCATGTACTATCTTGGTTCAGTAGAAAATGGCCATGTTGTATAAAGGAAACTGGGTCCCATTTTCCCATTAATGGTGATTTGGAGGACGGAAATCCATTCCTCATGATTTTGGTCCTTTCCCACCAGTACAAAAATGAGTTTCTTCATTTTTATGAAGCTTCCTCTTTTGACTCTTCATGTTCCACATCTTTCTGCTGTTAGTGGGACATCCTGGCCTTTATTCAGGTGGCATCTCAGTTTGTTTGTTTCAAGTCATCACTTGAGATAAAAAGAGGCAACTTGGGGTGTCTCAAAAGCTGCATTTATATAAATGTGATATTTGGATATATTTGGTAAAGACGGTCTAATTTTTGTTTGTTTGGTTTCCGGTGAATACTGCAAAGTGACCTGTGGCCACATATGTGGTAGCGGAGGCCTCTCTCTTCATTGGTGGCAAGGCTTTGTGCATCTCAGTGACTTGTAGCGGAAAAGATGCAATTTTTTGGAGCGGGTCTGGGGATCAACCCAAAACAGGCCTTGATTTAAAAGGTGGGTAGATATCGTTGTTTGGTGGTTTACTGTTCGGAAAGAAGGTATCTTCATTTTAGATCACTGTACTTGAAAATGTTGGTGATTGAAGTATCCTCCAATCAACTATCCCACTGGTAGCTCAACATGTTTGGAACCCGTAGTAGCATGGGAGCAGCCTGCTTAATGTAACTGGTCAACTGTGAGTGCCAGTTGCTTGCATTTTAACAAGTCGGTCTCACAGGCGGAGTTTGAACAAAAACGTTTGCTGGAAATTTAACGTTATTTCTCGTCTCCCTTTGAAAAGAAGAGATCAGTATACTAGAATGAATAAGTTCTGATGAATTGCAAAGATCAGCCATAGCATACCAGAGTGCGACTTTCATTAGATTCACGCATGCTCACATACCAAAAGCATATATTCAACTTGGCATTTTGGTTCCCTTCGTCGTAGCCGAGGTGCATGCAGTGATTGGTATGCTCCGATCCTTAGGGGTGCGCATCAGTGAGAAACAACTGCTGGAACTCACCAACAAGGCTGCCTGGCTTTTGACATGAAGCACAGAGCACCTAGAAGAGTCTTTTGGAAAAAAAGGCCTGAAAAGGCGACATATTGGGATCTTTTCAGGGATGGAGGCTGATTTTTGTTTCTTGCAATCTGTTTTTTTTTCAAAAAATGATCTCGATCAAGAGTGATTGAAAATTAATAAAACCCTGGGAACCAACATAATTATCCATTACCAAAGGCACTTTTGAGTTGATGATTTTCTGATTTTCCACATACCCCCGGGTGGGATATGTTTTCTCGTTTCCTGGAGGCTATTTAGAACGGATCCTTTTCCAAATCGTTCATCCGAGTTTAAAGAACACCGAAGGTGAGGGACTTCGCCGCGATAGATCGCGCCGAAGCATCGCAGGAGGAGTGAAAACGCAGACCGTGGTTGCTCTGTAAGGAATGCTCGAAGCTTCGGGATTGAATAAGGCAGTTTGTTCTTTGGGGTTGTCCATGGTTGTCCGTAGTTTGTGCTGGTTCTTCATGCTGAAGAATCAGCCATTTATGGGTGAGATGACCGACCTATAGCAAGCTTGTCAGAACTCCTCAAGAAGGTAAAAGCAAAGAGACGTCCGGAGTCACTTTGGCAAAGTCAAGATTCACAGATCTTCCCCATTCTTTAAGAATGATGACTAAGATGTTCAAGGTGCAGATTTTCGGAAGATTTGCATCACAAGTGAGAGACTCTCAAGGTCACCGCAATAAAAGAACCCAACTGGGAGATTTCTGTAAGTTCTTTGACACCACCTGGACTGCCCAATGTCATAAATCATCATAAATTGAAGGTAATCCAAGCCATGAAAACCTCTACCGAATCATGTCATTCATGTCATTCCATATTCTTGTCCCAGTTGGGGTTGCCCTTTGTTTGCAGAAGATTCTAATGATTTTAATGGTGAACTTGGAAAGCCTGCCTGCCTTAGTGCCCTTACCATGACTCTGTTAAGTTTTTTTTTGCAACCAAATGGAGGAATAGAAGCGTGCACAGTTCATTGTGAGGCAAAAGGTCTGTTCGTTCGTCAGCATCAATTTGTGAGAAGTTTTGACAGCTACAGATTGGACATTTGGACAGATTGAATCATGTTCATTTTCTTCTATTTCTTTTTTTATGTTTGATTCATTCTTCATGTCTTAGCATTTGTGTATCATGTTTTATCACTTCCTATAATTTTCTATGTTGTTTCATGGCTTGCTTGTTTTTTGGCAGCACCTCAACCAAAAATAAATTGGAAAAAGGCTCCAACATTCGCAAAATGTAAGGGCCCCGAAGAAATGAAAGAAACCACTGAAACCATGCTCAAGCATGAAAACAAAATGGAAAACGCATTACAATGAATATAATGAATTCATGTTGTTCCCCGCAGGCTGTTGCCGAGATATTCTCATAAGCATTCGTTTATGCAGGAGACGGTCGATTTCGCTGCCTTCCTCCGCGTGATTAGGTGACATTGTGGGTATGGATGGAGATGCAGGATGAACAACCAACAGGCATGTAGCATGATTTATAAATTAAGAGCCCTATAGTTGCCAATATCCTCATCTTTTGCTGCAGGTTGCCAAACTAAGTATCTTAAGTTCTCCCAAGTTGGTTTAAGAGCCCTATAGCTGCTAGTCTTCCTCGGTAGAATTCGTAAACAGAAGTAACAAATAGCCAACCCCTAGATATCCAAACACCTGTTGAGAAGGCATTTGGACCCCCCAAAAATATGTCAAAAACACTAGGGGACTAGATGACTTGGGTTGGATGGACTGAGTTCATACCTTCGGTATGTCAAGGATCCGTAGAAGCTTTCCGGAAGACCCATGTGAAAATTGCTGGGCCGTCCTTCAGTTCGTTGGTGTGTAGGTTTGCTTGCGTCATCAGACCTACAAAAAGAAAGTGATATCAATTTAGCATATAATTTGTATGCCAGAAAAATACCTTGAAATATTGCATAAATGCTTCCATTATTTGCACGGCACGCTATAAGAATTCATATGATTCATACCCAGATGCTCCATATGTATTTACCTACATTTACCATAAAAAATCAGCCATACATGGAGCATGTGGGATATGACTGACCCACATGGGCTACCAACACTCGGACCAGGTGGATGTTGGATGTCAACTTTGGAGACATCAACGCCCGAGCGGCTGCCCGTCTTGGCTCTAGAACCAAACAGGTGGGGATGTGGCGAAGATTGCTGAAACAAATGCTCACAAGGTTGAGGTATATATGTATTGCAATTTATTGGTTAGATTGGTTGTTCATGAACTAGAAAGTGGGTACTTGTAAGTTTGAAAGCTTGAATTGAATCCCCATTTGATTTTATGAGTGTTGATTGTTTATTTTTGCTTGGGTCACGCTGTAAGCAATGTTGTTGTGCATGGCTTGATCACTATGACCACAAGATGTTTCCAGCCCATCCTCGCATATCCTACACATGTACATCCTAAGTGCCAAATAGTAGTTGCTATTAATAGCCCATCCTAATCGTTCAACTGGCAATGGAGTAAAGCAAAAGAAGGAGTCCTGTAAACTGTACACATGATTCAGGTATAGATTCAAAACAAACCTGGGGGCCAGCTATATACATAATTGTGAGCAAAACCTTGGGATAAAGCCAGCCTTTCGGGGAAGAACTCCTGAAGAAGGCTATGGAGAGGGACTATATGTGAGAATCATATAATATCTAGGTGGTGGTTTCAAAAAAAAATATTTTCATCCCCATTTGGCAACAATTTCCAATTTGACTAATATTTTTCAAATGGGTTGAAACCACCAACCTGATATAGAATTTTGGGTTTTTCAGCTTTCTATACCCCCCATGTTCATACAATTGTTTTGTTCCAAAAGTTTGGACCGGTTCCCTGTCACTAAAACTCCGGCCAGATGTCCAGATCCAGAAGTGCTCATGTATTGGTGAGTTGGCTCAGGGGGTGGTGTGTGTCAGATGAAACAAAATGGTGGACGGAGCAAAGCAAGGTGGTGGTGTCAAAGATTTTGTGAGATTTGTGAGGTTTTCCCCTAAACCTTGAGGGAAATGATCCACTTTGGACTATCACCAGCTAGAAATCGTTTGCAATCATCAGGGCGACTGGTGGTGAATAGTAGCTGCGATCCCTTTCGGAATGCTTATCAACTTGGAAATTTGAAGTGGCCGAAGCTGTTTTTCTTGGAAGGCGAAACCCAACCAAAACCAAGACAAGAAACAAACCTGCACTTGGAGGCTGTGTCCAACAGACTTGGTTGAAACAACCATTCTTGTCTGAGGATTCTGGAGCCGAATCACAGGAAGTACCAAGGTTTCTTGACTTCAAAAACCTCAGAGTTGGTGGTTGTCCCGGTGGATTTTCATGTTGGGGAGATATATATCACTAGGTGGTTTCAAATTTTATGTTCACCCGGACTTGGGGAAGATTTGACTATAATTCAATATCTTTCAGATGGGTTGAAACCACCAACGAGATGATGTATCATATGATTCACCCTGAAGAGATTACTTCCCGGAACAGGCTCACCCGTTAAAAAAACGAAAGCTGAAACCTTCCAGGTTTGCGGACAAGGAACAGTTGTGTACTTTGACTTTGACATATCAAGGCTTCATATCTTGAGAACCTCAACACGAGTTGGGTGAGCTACGCTGTGACTTCCCTTTTCACACACTCTTCCATAAGATGTCCTCCAACCAGCGCCCGTTGCAGACGTTTCAGCATGGACTGCTGAGCCAGCAACTACAATCCTGCACCACTTGGGATTGTTGAAACACTGTTATTTGATAAATTGATGGGATATTTTTATTGATATCAACTGCTACAAAAAACTTGTTCATCCAGCCTAAAAAAGAAGACATCCCATTAGTTCTGATGCTTGTCCATGCCATGCAAGATGGTTGTCCTGAGGATGCAACGCCGACGTGCCTCAATATCGTGAGCATCATGGAGTCATAGAGGCTGGTTGTATGGGAGCAACCCTGAGATTGAAGTGCTTCAAATAAAAGAGTCTTTGCAACATGTCCTTGACATGTTGCAAACAATTTCTATCAAAGGCTATGATTTTGGTCACTTAAAAGCACGAATTTAGTGCTTGGCTGGATGATTTTTTGGACCACTGTATTCCTTTTTTTTTGGGGGGAGGGGGATGACCAGATGACTTCTATGAGGAATCAGTTCCACAGAAATATCAGAATCTTAGCTCCAACGACATTGAATTTGATCCACATCCGGGGTCACTTAGACTCATCCGGCTCTACTGCCGGATTCCAAGGAGATCATTCTTGAAACTGGTGCAGACCTTCTTTTGTTTATCTATAAGTTTATCTGGTGTATAGATGATAGATATGATATTCCAGGTGATTCAAAATGACCTTTTCATCCCCTATTTGAAGGTCACTTTAGCCTTTGAAAGGATCACCAAAAAAATCCCAAAAGGGTCACCAGCAGAATTGCCTGGTTCCTATTCATTTATATCAATATATATATACACAGAATATGTGCAACACATATTTCTGGAAATACCCGATATGTTTGACTCAATGTAAATTGACAACGACTCAAAGACCATCCTTCTCGGATGTAGACCGATCGAGCTCCTCCACTAAGGCGCTCGGATGGTGTGCGGCTCGCCATGGTGGCTCAAGAAATCAATGAGTTGATTGACGCCCGTATCATGCTGGCTGCGGCTATGCCGGCCGACCTTTCATTGCGTTCTTTTTTTTGCAAAAGAGGTTTCCAGAACTACTTTTCAACAGCACGTGTGGTTGTTTGATTTTTTCCTTGCTTCCCGTGGTCAAGAGCTCTCAGCCACAAATTCCGGAAAAGCGCTCGAAAAAGCGCTGCAAAAACTGAGCAAAGCGTTCCTTCGCGCAAATTCCCATAGTTTGTATGGAGAGTCCAGTGGTTCTCTGAAGAAAACAGCATTGGAGCGAGGAGTTTTCCTAGGATGTAGCAGCAACTGTGCTTGTAAGATGGTTTCCCCATGTCAGGTGGTCTTTTCTAATATAGCAGGTGGAAATTGGAAGATTGTTGTTTGGTGGGGGAAAAGGCGGGCGGGGCAAATACTAGTAACCTTACAAATGCGCTCATTTTTACCCCAAAAAGCTAGATTTTAAGAGCATTTCCATATTCGACCGGAGGACAGGTAGACTTTTAGTGAGCCTGTGGGTTTGTGCCACCTACTAAACTAATGGCACTAGAGGTATATTGAGGGCTTGAGCTGAATATTTTCATGACTGCATGGATAGTTGGTAAGTTTGGGACAGTTGTTCAAAACCCACAAAGCTGAAAGAAAACTATATAAGACTACAGGCATCAGTCTTACAATGAGGCTTGGTAAATTGATTGTTCACTGAAACATTTTCATAATCACACCACATATTTCAGATAGAAAACCCAACCATAGTTGTTTTACTCGTACAGCTTCAACAGCCAGGTGTTTCAACAGCCAGGCCTGACTTTGTTTGGAATGCACTGCGGGAGAACCCTGGATATCAAGTCATACAGCCTTTTTTGAATGCAACCGGTTCAACCAGTGGCTGTACCAGTTGCAGTTTTGAATGGAGTATCCTCCAAGAGGTTTTTAGACTCCTGTTATCTTTGGGAAGTGACTGGTGAAAGTGTTTCAAAAAGTCAATTGTGTCAATTGCACTTGCATTTCTTTGTTGTTTTTTCATTGTGTTTTCTTTTTTGTTTGAAATGCTTCCCAAGGATTTTGCTTCGTGTTTTAGGACTTCCCCAGCTGCCCTTTCGGCAGCATTTTTGCATTGCAACGTTGCCTCGCTATTGGCAGATGTGCCCTGCACCGGGGTGGTTCCTACCAGACTAGATCCGTCCTTAAGTATTGAAGAACCTACTGGGGACTCAAGAAAACCTCATGCTGAAGTAGAAACTGTCCACCCTCAAAAAGAGACCCTACTGCTGGTTCCAGTATCATGAAGTATCAACATTGAAGCAGTCCTATATCAACTGGTAGCTGGATCAACTTTACGATTATTGACAGACCAAGTAGCATTAAGTTATCAACCAAACAGCTACAAGGAGCGAACGAACTACATATCTCACCATTCACTCGCATACACATTAAGAAGCTAACAAACAAGCTAAGAGACTAACAAACAAACAACCATCAAGAACTAAGCACGCACCGGCATGGTGAGCACATTGCTTCACCCAAAACTCCATGAACATCATGGAGTTCACATTTTTCATGGTGCAGTGGGCGCTTCCAACAAAAAAAATAGGTTCCGCCTTGACAGAGATTGCCTGGCTGGATGAGTTGAGGTATATAGTCTGCCGGTAATTACTAGGTAGCTAAAAATACACTCACTAAATCAACAAACTTCTAACAAAGCTATCAATTCATGTGAAACATTTTTTTTGAACTTAACAATAGAGATGACCAACCAACCATAATTCGCAGGTTTTGATTGGTGACATGTTGGTGAATAATCTCGGTTTCTTTGCTGATTGTACCCTGGATGCCGTGTGGAGAAACCTCCACGGGGGGAAAGGGCCTCATCGTAACACCTAGATGTTGTGAAAGGAGAAGTTCTATATGATATGAAATCTGTTTTGAATATGTTTTGAAATCCAATTTGTTGTTGATACTCATGTTGAAACAACAGCATTTGCCAATGTTTACCTTTTTGTATTCTATATGGCAGCATAGCACAATCTGACGAGCAAACTTTCGTTTTCGTTTTCCTGTCCAGTGGCTCAAGTGACACCGTAACAGAACGCCAATTGTCCCAGGCTGGGCGTGACGGATATTTTTAATGGGGGGAGGGTGGCGTGGCTTTCCTGATGGATTATTTGAACAACTTTGTCCGGATATAAAAGTCACACAGGTCAATCATGACATCATACAAAAGGGAAATGATTGTTCATGATTGTTCATGAATTTTTTGAAATGCATGTCCAGCCTGAATTAACTCAGGCTTCCTGAATCTTTCCTGAGTATGTGAGTGTATGTTGAAACGATTTCTCAGCAATGACGCCGCTTTGGTTTGCAATGGCATGTCAGGTCTCAGGAAAATACGGAAACCAAGAGCACCATTAAAGTGTGAGTCAAGGATATCACAGTTGATGAGGAAGGCGACACAGCTTTCAATTGAGATTCTTGGACGAACAATCGGACGATGTGTTTTTAGAGTTCTTACACTTCTCAGTGCACACACCTCAACGCATACACATATATGCATATGCATATGTCATATTGCACCATGATAAGTACATTGCATTTACATATTAGGACCTTTGCAAATCTCCCAGACCAAGATTTGTTCAACTGCAACAAGCTTCAGCCCAACAAACAGCTATTTTTTTTCCAACTTGTCACCTCCCACAATGCCTTCAACAGCGGGGCCCGGATGACGACAGCTGGGCCACCCACATCGTTTAGCCCTGCGGCTCCCAGCGCAGCACGACGTGCACGGTCGAATGTCAATGTGGCCAGCCGGCGTCCAGTCACTGAGGAACCACCAATCGCCAGGGGCTGGTGACTCACATGTTGGAAAAAACAAGGGGGGGTTCAAGATTTAAGTGTAGGTCTTTATTTGTCACTATTACTGGATGGCTGATAAGTTAATAGATCTTAATAGATATATTGTATGCATTTATATGCACCATTATATGTAGGTAGATGTGAGAATCTGATAGTTCTACCAAGCAGGGATATGAAAAAGCAAGAATGCTAGCTGTGGATGGCCATTTCCCAATCTTGGGATTTTGGGGCCCCAAAAAAGATCCAAATCAACGAATAGTCGAGCCCAACTTAACTTGGTTTCATCATGATTTCACTGCATACTTACACATCTTTTTGGGCTAAAGTTGCCAAACATCAAAATAGGAAACACCATGAAACACCTCTACACTATACTCTACCTTTCAGCTACCTCCAATTTTTCTGTTTTTCTTTGAACTGGGACCTGGAAATCCAGTTGGTTTGGGAAGGTGTTACACCTTGCAGTTTCGACACTCCCAAGGTGGTTTTCTTGCTTGGTTGTCGATGGTTTCTGCTTCTTTTTCCATGGAAAAACTACTGTAATCCAAGTGAACCTTCACTTTCAGCAATGATTTTGAAGATGTTGGGTGTGTAAATCGATACATAGATTAATTTTCTGACATTCAACATAGATACCCCCCCAAAAAAAAACAGCCATACTTTGAAAGGAGATATACTGTAGTACATTTTTGAAACCATCATTTTTTGCTATCTATGTTAAATTTTGAGTATATTAAATCCAACTGGGTTGACAAGTCTCACTGTTTCAACCCCTGCAGGAAGCCTCAACCGTTGCAACGCCATGGCTGGATCCGGTGGACGTGGTTCCTTACGGTGGAAAACGTTGGCTGGTAAAGGAGTCCATCTCTTCCAAGGTGAGGAAAGAGGTACGACAGCTACGGCAGCGAGCTCCACGAAAGCCCTTGGTGACTTGGTTGGGAAGATCCCAATGGTATATAGTTGAGTGTGGGCAACAAAACACCGGCAAATTGGAGTGAAGATGGGCAAACACAAAAATGTCAGGTAATCCCCTGAAGTATACAGGAATTTCGATCTTGGATTTGGGATGATTCGGGTTTCCAAGTTATCTTGGAGGACTTGGAGTATTTTATGCAATTGGACTTCTGAAAGATCGATTTTAAACCCAAATCTTATGTTGATAACCTTTATTCAGATGTTTCATTTATATATTATATATATATATATACACGTATTTGCATCCATTATAGTGGTGACTCTCTTTATGCCAACATGAACTTGTCTCAATCTCAAATACCCAGTTTTTTTGGGTTCAACTTGGCCCCCAATTTCAAGTCATATTGATTCGATCTATTTTGTTGACGCAATGGAATGAGGCTTTATGAATAGATCTACAGACCTTTACCCTACTGCTTCAATTGAAGAGTGAAGATCTCAATCTTCACAAAAAGACTGGGTAGTGAAAAGAAGATTGACCTAGGATATGGTTTAGGTTCTGAGATGTTAGTTGGGATCTTCACCCATCTAGGATTGTGAAAAGTGAAGCCTGTTGGGAATCCTGAAGCCCTAACGTTGTCATGCAGACTGTTAGTGGGTGCGTGGATATGCACCACACATTAGTTCTGTCATCAATTTCATAGCCATAGATAGCCATAGCTACAGACTCTGCATTGGGTTTTTTGAGCCTACATTCCCTGCTAAACTCATGGATCCTGGTTTTGGGAGAACAGGATAAACCATTCATGATAAGCCCCATGTTCATCACCTTCCATGTGATCAGCCAAGGAGAACCACTTTTCCGGCTGGCAAATGCCATTTCCCTTTGAACTACCTTGTGTCTTGCTGGGAGGACGTCGACCACGACTTCACCCTGTATAATTAACAAAGGTACCCCTTAGGATTGGGGTAAGTTATCAAATTGTCCCTCAAATGACTGAATGTGTTTTTTCTTTTTTGGAAAATTTGATCAAATTATGTATGATGTAACTTCTCACTTTTTTCGGGGTGGATTGAGAAAAACACACTATGTGACTGTTTATCTCCTTGCAGGTTTCATGATTTCACCCTTTGGCAGGTGAAATTCCATTTTTGGTTGTATGTGTTTAATCATCTCAGTATCATCACCCCTTATATTTCAGAAAAAAACAGTTGTCCCAATTTCCAGATTTTAATTTTGTTCAAGGAAGGAATGATGGCTCCAAAATTGCTCCCTGCAAATAACAGGTACCAAACTGTGATTCCTTGGAGCGAAAAACTCAGGTGGTGAATCTTGTCCGATTTGTACCTTGGGTGAATGTGGTGATGTGAACTGTCCAGCTTATCGACCGAAACATCCAGAAATACGTGAAGCTGTGGAAGAGACGGTGCTACGTCACTGCATGTAACTTGGGCGGTTTCGAAATTTATGGAGCACGGGGGCGTGCAGGGGGGGGGGTTAGGTACCAAGTTTCGGTGAACTTTTAAGGAATCTTGTTACTGAATGGGCGATGATGAAGTGGATGGGTGGTATTTTAGGAGCTTTTTGTTGCGCATCAGCAGAACAACCGTATGATTTGTACAGGTATATGCATGTATTTAAGCAGGGGAGTCCTTGAAACATTGGAGCAAAATGGAGTGGAGTGGTGCCTGCAGTCTGAAAATCTTGCCTCTCGTTGGGTGTTTGGTGTTTTTGTTCATAGCAATCTTAGAGGTACTTAGTCTTATCAATAGCAAACATCTTGAAAAATATTCCCAGAATGCCCTTTTTCTCTTGTAACCTTTAGGAAGCTTTCCATATCTGGCCATACCAAGGCAATCCTTTTCGGACGGCATTGGCACATATGTCAGGGTAGCTCAGGTGAATCAAGGTGAGCAATGAAGAACAAATATGGTTGTTTAGGGTATATAGGGGATGAAAAACTACCCAGTTATGAGGGGACTACAAAAAACCATTATAAGGAAATCCCTATTGAAACAACCAGTTTGACTCATGGAAAGAAAGGGACCCCGTTTTTTTTTTTGTGGCTCAGTTCCAGTTAGACAAATGTGTGGCTTTTGGAGTGATGACTTGGGGAGAGGAAGGTAACAACTGAACAAGACGAAATTCTATGCATGCAACAGTTACCTATACCTCTGTTTAGTGTTGATCAGTATTTATATATATGTCTATATACATCAAAATCCTAGTTTATTTTTTGGATGATGATAGTTCGAAGTTTATAAAGCCGTTGTTTTTTGATACCTCAAAACTATCAATCCCTGCTCCTCCAGCTCCCAACATCTTCGACGAGAGAGACTTTCCGAACCGTGTTGCAGGTCTCGGTTGGTGCGGGCTTACTGGCTCAAGATTGGAAGCTTGGTTCCCCCCTTCCCGCTGCAACAAAATATTCACTAGCCGTCAATGGATCCCAACTTCTTTTCGATGGCAGCTGAAAATTGAAATCTTCGAAAACACGCAGGTTCTGCGATTAGGCAGTGTTCAATAGTTCAATAGTAGATATCAAATGGTTCTTTTCCAACATGTCTTTTTTGCTTGGTAGGTTGGATTTTCCACCAGGATGAATAGATTTCACCCAACGGTTTGTTTTTGATGATCATCCCTTTTCAAAAATGTAGGCAATGATTGATTCCAAACTGCTGGTAAGGAGTTTTGGCAGGATAAGGCATCATATCTTGGACTCAACCTATGCAACCATTGAAACACATACCCTCCCTGAAACTAACCGGTCGCACCTGAATCACGTATACGTTGGAAGATGTAATTGCCTTTTTGGGGCCCGGCCTATTTTCAGGTGTTAGTTTCAGGGAGGATACATCAAAATACATACACCATCAACTACCTTAACCAGCTTCGGTTATCGCATCCGAGGATCATCCTGGAGAAATTGCGCTCCGTCGCGGCAGAGTTGCAACCATCGCGGGTCGTCTTCGTGGAACTGAGGACAGCGGAGCCAGTCATGGCATGTGTCTTGGTCGATTTCTGTTGATGTTTGTTGCGCAAATGATTGCCCACCCGTTGTTACGGTGTTTTTCTTTCAAAAACTTGTTCGGCTAAGGAGGTGGTGAGATTGAGATTTTTTTGGTAGTTTAATCATACTTATGGATTTGTTGTTGTGTTTGTTTTTACATCCAAGATGATTTTGCTGGATTGCATCAACAAGGTTCTTAAGAGAGGTGACCGATTGAATCTGCACATATGTCAACTTTCATTCTACCCCGTGTTTTTTTGAGGATTTTGTTTACAGGGTGCCAACCATAGGTGTTGATGGTAATTTCAGGGGCAAAAACACTCCAGTTTGGAGAAGTGTGATGGGATATCAAGTGATTTGACTTGATTCTGGTGTTGAACAAGTTAAGGATCCAGGGGAAGGCGCCTAAAAATGAGATGTGATGCTGGTGAAAACCATGAATTGGTGTACTTACATAACATTGCCACTCATCCAGGTCCAGATGATCAATGAAAACTCACTCTGCAAATGAAGCTACTGAGTTGTTTGTACTGTGAAATCGCTGTGCTGGTCCGTGAACAGTTGCAAGCACTGCATGAAACCCGGTTTACAAGCGCGCAATCACCAGCATGCTGAACTGTATATTCCATCACATTTGCAGGTGAAGGGCGAAAGTTCTCCATTGACGATGGTGGCTTAGACTTGTGCCAACTTGGGTATCACAGCGACTTGCTACAAACATCAACCAATTATGGGGACTTGGAAGGTCAATGGTATCACCTGTTGATCGACAAAATCAGGCTGTAGGAATCAACATGAATGTACTATCAATGCACCAACATTGCCCAACTCTGTGTGTGTCACATCAACACGTACCCAAACAAATATGTTAAGTGGATATCTAGGTGGTGGTTTCAAACATTTTTTAATGTTCAACTGTTCAACCCCTATTTTGGGGAAGATGATCCAATTTGACGATCATATTTTTCCAATGGGTTGGTGAAAAACCACCAACTAGATATCCTCCACCACCAATTCATCAACTGAGGTGAGGTGGGTCCAGAGTTTTCTTTTTCAGCGGTGATCAACTTTGAGTGCGATTGCACTGAGAGTCGGCTTTTTGATTTCTGCAATGGCGTGGAAACTGGGCAAAATGCATATTTTTTTTGAATGGTAGAAATGGCAGTGACATCATTATTTGTGTTTCTGTTTTTTTTTGCTGTATATATTGTATATCAGAAATATGAACGATGTGTTATCATGTTGGGTTGGCATACATTGCATGTGAGATATAAATAGGAACCATGATTTTTCTCGTTCCTTAGTTTGAATTGATACAGAAACTGCATAGTGGAAGCTCATAAACTGCCATGTATTTGATGCTGGCAGCTTGTAGCTGGTCACATCAACCATCAAATCTATTTAGTTACCCCATTCCCATTTTGGGATTCCACGTCTATGTTTTTTTACCCCAAGGAAGAAGACAACATCTACGTAGAGGTCGTCTCAGGATTTGGTGATGCCAGCGATGTGGGTGGCTTAATCTTTGGTGTGCGACGTGGATCAGAGGATGCTCAGGTGGCAGCGGGAGGCGCGTGGATACCTGGACAACCCCATTTGTATCTCTTCACAGCCGCTTGGCCGAAGATCGTTGAACAATTGATCTAAGGGATACGGGTAATCGGCAGTGTTTTGTACACATACTTCTACATTGTTCATCTCGATTTATATTTATATATAGAGATTTTTTTTACCATACAATTACACATGTAACCCAGCTGCTTTTCCTTGGCATTCTTCCAAGCCTTTTGGGTGCTTTTTTAACAATCCCTTGAATTGCAGTGTGGTGTTCAGGTCAGCGCTAGTGGCATGATGCGCATCTATATTGATGGTCAATTGGCTATCAGTCGACAGGGTCATCCTCCAGAGCGACTTCCTAGAAAACGACTCTATATTGGTCAATCTTCAAATTCTCAGGCTTGCTAAGGGCTTCCAACAAAGGGCTAACACGGGTGTTGTGTTTATATGTTTTCAAACCCAAATTTGGTTGATGGTTTGGGTCTCAGATGATTTTTGTTAGGCTTTTGATTGCAAATGAGTTTTTTTGGTTGCTTTTCCGTTTTTGGTTGGTATTGTTCTCTTAGATGTTTGCCGGAGGTTTTTGCGGTTTCTTGTACCCTCCCTGAAACTAACATAGCCCATGAAAATCCCCATCTTTCCTGGTAAATACTATCAAAATGGTGGATTTTCATGGGCTATGTTAGTTTCAGGGAGGGTATACCAAACACCGGGGGACCCAGCCTTGAGACTTCCGGGCAGGCCATTTTCCATGGAGAGATGCGAAAAATCCAAGTCTGGAATCATTGCGTGGACCCTTCAAATGTCGTACCTTGGATCATCGTTTCTATCGTTTCCCGACCGTCCAACGTGTCGGAACGTACATCTTTAGGTGGGTTTTGAGGATGAAACCTTGGAAGAAGTTGGAAGACCTTCAAAATTTTCCAAGTTTTTTGTTGTTAATATGTTTAACTACGGAGGGAAAAAACACACTCACACATATATATATATATATACAGAAATGCTCCAAGAACTCCAGTGAAAAAGATTGAAAAAGTACATGATTGAAAGTTGCAGCAGCATCAATTCTCCAAATGGTTTGCCATTTCAGGTTTGCATGATTTTGCTTGATGGTATTTAAGATCTGCTTCTTACCTGCTGTTTGCACACCGAAATTGACATGAATCGAATTGAATCGAGGACATTTCACCACACAACCAATTTTTAAGCATCACAAGATTATTGCTGGGTGACAGAATGGTCAAATAAAGATACAACAAACAGGCTAACTACAACTAACTTTTTTTTGGGTAACTGTTGATGTATAGTTAGTGTCTCATCTTCTCTTCCTTCCATGATTTGATGATGTTTTATTGTCAAAAGCACCCAACGACCAAGCCTCGAGGAGGGTCTCTACTTGGATGAAACCACCAGAGCTTTGAAGCAATTCGCACGATGCTGGGCTACAGAAGATGATATCATCAAGAACACACCCTATTATGTTGAAGTTGATTAATGTATATTAATGTTGATTATTTATGACTGTATAGTTGTGTTTAGTTGTTCACCAGCGAGTGCTGTGAAACAAATGTTATCCATGTCGTAAACCTACTATTCATCTCTGGTTTCCAAGACAGTTTCCACTATGTCAAGCTCTTTGAGTTGTAGCACATGACAAGTATCAAATCTCAACTCAACAAACTTCCCCCCATGAAAACTAACATGAGAACGGAACATCACCAGTTTTAGTAGGAGATACATCCTCATTCATGGTTGCTTTTCCAGTGCCAGCCAGTCATTTGTTTTCTTTTTCGGGGGTCTATGTTTTCCTAAGGATGGTATGCTAAAGATCTCAGTGTCTATTCCTTTGGAAGTTTGGCATCTTATGCTGCTGCAGTATCCGAAGATTCCAGGTGCGCAGAAGCAGTGGAAGGGGCACATCAATTTTTGGGGTAAAGGATATGTAAACTCAGCATGTGGTTTGTTTCAATGGTTTGGAAGATCTCATGTAAAGGTTTGAAGCTCTTGGAAGGCAGGGAGATCCGAATTGACAAGAATAGATCTTGAGATGGATCGAACTCACTTTCGTCAAACGTGGCGGAAAACCAAGATTAGTAAGTTTGTTGGATCCTTTGTCGCAATGAAGATATATTGGCTGATTCCAAAAAACTACCGAGATTTCGATTGTGTTTGGATCCCCAACACGATTGAAAACCACCACCGAGGTTTCAAGCCGATTTGCTTCTACAAATTGATGTGCATGAAGAGATAGATGGTTGCTTGGTGCTGGAGCCATCAATGAATATGTTTTTTTTGGGGGGATTTGGATTTGTATGGTGTTGTTGTTGTTGTTGTTGTTGCTGTTGCTGTTGCTGTTGCTGTTGCTGTTGTTGTTGTTGTTGTTGTTGTAGTTGTAGTTGTTGTTGTTGTTGTTGTTGTTGTTGTTGTTGTTGTTGTTGTTGCTGTTGTTGCTGCTGCTGCTGTTGTTGTTGTTGTTGTTGTTGTTTTTTTGCTGCTGTTGTTGTTCGTTTTGTTTGTCGTCATGGTTTGTCTCTGTAATACATCAAGTTGTTTAACGCACTAATTGACTGCCATAATCATTTGCTACTGATATAATGTACAAATGCATGTCCACACTTGTATTTTTGGTTTCATCATAGTCCAGACTTTTCAACAATGAAACTGCCTGCCTTTTGTCAGTGCACAAAGGTGATCTTCCAACAGCTGCCTAGGTTACGATGATGTGGCCAAGAAGGTCTTAAGTCCTCAAGGTCTTCCAGGGTGTTGAGGGATGATTTTGTAAGACTCAATCAGTGGAATTTCATTTTGAATTTAAACATATTTCACTTCCTATCAGGAAAACTTGGTAGATTTCATTATTTATCATTATCTAATTTTGTTTCCTGTTTTTTAATTGCATATATCTCCCAATTTAGCCTCACTTTTCAAGATCTCCCCGTGTTTTTTGTTGGGTCCTCAGTTGACCCCTTTGTGCTCCGGCCTCGAAATTGGTCAGGTGTAGCGTTAACCTTAGCAGGACCCGGCCGCAGTTGGAAGAGACACGGGGCCAAGGTCCATGAATTGGAGGTGCGAAAAGGGGGGGTCTCCAGGTGGCACAGTGTCGGTTAGTTCCCATGACGGATCCATGGGACGATTGTATATTTACCTACATTTACCTCCATTTACCATCATAAATCAACCATTCATGTATGTAAATATACCATTTACATGGATCCTTTTTGGGGTTTTGATCAATAACCAAACGTGATGTAGGATGATCAGGTGTGTTTTTTTCGGGGGAAACTCCGCAGGTGAGCTCCGAGATTTTGGCAAAGCTGGACAATCGCAAGCGTCAGCCTTGGGTTACTATGGCCAGAACCATGGGAAGTTGTCAACTGATTCTTGCAGTTGATACACTGTGAAGATGTGAATATATCTGATATGGAAGGGATACACTATGATACACTAATGATACACTTATTATAATATATATTATATATTATTAAGAAGATCACTGCGATTTATTTCGCGAACCAGTCGTCTTCAACAGCTCTTTGAAAGTAAAAAATAACGCCAGTTTTCGTTGCAAAGTCCCGAAATGCAATAGATGCAAAAAGCAAAGTAAGATTGTGTCGTAAACCAAATCTGGGTGGAAGTTTCAACTATTTTTCATGTTCACCCCTATTTTCGGAAAATGATCCAATTTGAGGAACATTTTTCAGATGGGTTGGTTATGCTTGCTTCACCCACCAGCCAGAAATGCCCTGTTTGTAGGTTTTCTATGGTCCTGGAAAGATTGGCCGTGATCATTTTTGCGCAGAAGAGAGTAGGTATCTACGGTTGTCAGGCCACGGGGCGATCGTTGCATTGTGCAGAATTTTGACCTCACACGGATGTTGACCAAAAAGGTAGGTAGGTTTATCGAGCGTTGCATTACCCTATGGATCCAATCACCGAAACTGAGAATGGTAATGGAACCTAAATTTCCTAAATACCTTTCGTTTCGGAGGTGATTATCACCCCAATCATCATCTGACAGGGAGATTGGATCCCTAGGCTAAGTTCAGGACTTTACCAAGGTGATGACTTTAAAGGTGTTAATTTATCTCAGATGTATGAATTGAGTTCTGTATGCAAATGCATGTAGGAAGGTAATGGATAATGCACATGCAAGTACAATGTGCAATCCTTACATGACAATAATATGTATAATTGCATATCTCGTATCTTGTTGTAGATTTTTACCGACTTGTTTTTTTCCTGCTGGAGTTTTACAGTGGAAATGGCTTTCTTTACAGCTGCCTTTAGGTGGAGATTTGCTGAGGTCCAATTAATTTGGATTTGTGGGATGATTTTTCATGTTTAATTCAACATTGAAATGATGTTGGATGAAGGAAATTTGAAAACATATTCTTACCACAGCTACAGTACCCTCCTTGTTGTCACTTCTCCGATTGCCGTACTTTCTCGGCAAACTTTGGAATTCTGAATGAATTCTGTTGCACTTCAACTTTTTCAGGATTTTGGACGAACATATATCTCACCTAAAAAAGTCCCTGGAAGAACATGTTCTTCCAAAATCATCACCTAAGGGATCCAAAAAAACTTTTGCCAAACAGCACACCTTGCAGCACCACATCTTTTTCGGTGTAATTTTTAGGGTTGAAGTCTTCCAACATGACGATCCACCAACCACCCCCAGGTTGGGCTCCACGCATGAAGCGCTCCCATCGGAGAAGTGCATAAGGTTAGTTAGCATTGGCTACCAATTCCAGTGGTTAGCCGTGAAGCAGTGGAATTTTGCTGATGTTTGAATGATTTGTTTTACAGATTTTACAGTTTACATAGCCATGTAGAAGTTGAAATTAGATGATGATGCGCGATTTCGTTTGGAAATGGAACATGTTTTCATTAATTGTGGAACTTGTGATAACTTGTGCTTTTTTCTTGAACATCATGACACAAATCAGCTCTCATCGTGGAGCCGACCCTTTAGTGATTGGGGCAGCAGGATCTTGTGTTTGTTGCCTCATGTCAAACAAAAAGCAAAACAGATCGGTGGTTGTTGGTCGTGCCCAGGGTCAAAAGTGTTTTTTGGGGCAAGGATGTTCTTTTTCAACATACCACACTTGTTGGATAAATTTGAAATCATGTTGAATCACGGAATTGTTGATGAACTTGTTGTTTTTTTCAACTTATCAACGAACATCCGTAAAGATACATTTACAAATATACATATTTTTACGTACTATTTACACATATATATATATATACGCATAGTTTCTTTGCTTACCATGGAATCCTATGTTTTGTTCCAAGAAGTGCATCAGCATCTCTCATCTCCAATTGACTCACAAGAAGTGCAGTGAAACCTCCCCGAAAATGAACGTTAAACTGCCAATGACGTGGACAGCTTCGCAATGTCTATGCTAAGTCGTGCCTTCTATACGTAGGTAACGTGAGAGTCAGAGAATTCGCTTTTTTTTTTGGATTAGGCTTGGTTTGACCTCCAAATTAACAGCTTTCTTCTTTGAAATGAACATAAGTGAAAATCAACGTCAAATGTTGCCACATTTCAACCTCAACAAAAAGCCGTGTCGACTTTTTGCTGTTTTTTTCATTGGCTCATTTTAACCTCAGCCATCGATTTTCACCACCCGTGATGGCCATCCGGCAAGACTCATGGTGCGACACCATGAGTCTTTGGTCAATTTCGACATCTTGGTGGCAGTTGGCCGTTCCGGTGCATTTATATAATCTAAGTGGTGGTTTCAAATATTTTTTTATTTTTTACCCCTACCTGGGGAAATGATCCAATTTGACGAGCATATGTTTCAAGTGGGTTGAAACCACCAACTAGTAATGTACACCCAGGAAGTCCAAGCCGACCAAATTTTGCCCATTGGTAGGATAAGGAATCCTTTACATGGATGACCTGCTTGGCCCTGGATTTTGAGGGTATACATATTCACATGCTTGGAGTTCTAAAAACGTTCCAAAACATAGAAAAATACTACTTTTAAAGGGTGAAGATCAACAACTGTTCTTTTAGTCTTTGTTGGAAAGCCTTACGGCGACAACATGAAGAACATGATCCGAAGACATTCTGGAATTCACGTGTGATTGTGTACATAGTGGCACATGCATATTAATATATTATATGTATATGTGTTCTACATTTGCGTTCTAGACAGATTGCATGTGGGCTTTTGTTATGTGCAAGTTGTCGGGTGATAGGATGGCCGCGATGTTTCCACGGTGATGTTCCCAAGGACGGCTGGCGTTCCTTACTGCAATGTCACGGAAATCTTGAAGACGAAAGCGTGACGGAAACTGAGCTATGACTATTGAGGGCATGATTTGCCCCAGGTGGAGTAGGAAATGGTGTAAAAAAAAAAATATATATATATATATATACGTATACAAGGGTGTTTCCTTAAATGGTGGGTTTTCCCCATTTCAAAACCCAAAATGATCATATTTTAGTAGGAACACCAATGGTTGTTGGGGAAACCCACCATTTTAGGGTTCACCCCCATATATATACTACTTTTTTATGGACAAAATGAAGCGTTTGTGACCGGTTGGGGACCTTGGAGTTTTACAAACATGTTTTTTTTTTTTTTGTTTTTCGCCTTTTTTTTTTTGGGGCGGGGGGGGGGGACATGTCCAACAGTAATTATAATCAGATAATGATGATACCTCTTAAGACTCTAACATTGAATGCAATAATTTTCTTGCAAACAAAAAGGTAAGTTCGCCCTTTTGAAAGGAAGTAGTTTTTCAATCCCATGTTCAATGCCTCGGTTGGGATGGATTCAGTGTGTCACTAAGGAGCTGGAGCTGTACCGGAAGGACTTCCAGCGATGTGGCAGCTGGGTTGGATGACAAGTGACAACGAGGGTGGTGTTGTCATGTCAGAGGTGTTTGATATTCCACCCTTGCCTACTATGATTGCAGTTGAGTAGTGATTGATATGTCAGATCAGTGGTTCATGCATAGAGTCACATCAGGCATCATTAGACATTAGCAGATCATCATGAGGCATTTGTTCTGGGCAGTATTGAGTCTGAGTTTGAATGGGTAGTAAGTAACTCGAACCAGGCTCTTAGCAGACATGTTGAGACAATGATGTATTAATTTCAGATCATTTATGTCTCAGAATGTTTGTATATATAAATTATAATCGTTATGCAGTGGTAGAATGTCCATCGCTTCATTTTGAAATGTTCTGTTTTAGTCAGGTTTGTGTGAATGGTTTGGACGGCTTCGACTGTGCAACGTACATGAAAATGAAGGAATGATGAGATGCAATATTCATCCAAACATCAGGTTTCTGCAAGGCATCAGGCACATAATGGCGACATGCATCATTCATGCATGTATACAGCCCGTGTTGTCAACAAATCTGCTGGTTGCGGGTCAGCAACGTCTTCCGACCGAGAAACGGTGGACCTGGCACAAAACAAGTTCACGCATGATGCATTACGCTACATTTTGCCTCATTGTGTCTGGTCAGAACATATCAGGGAGGTCGTGGGGGGAGCGTGTTGACAGAGAGGAAACATGACGAAACTAGGAAACCGGAACATCCAGAAACCCTTGACCTGTTTGGAGGCTATTGGTATTCAAAATAGGTGCTTCCACAAAACATATGTTCATATCTATATAGATTCTAGATATTGCCATTTCAAGCCGCTAACAGTCACATGAAGCTTGCCTTTGTTCTTGATGACCCATATCATGACATTGCAACCAAGGCTGGAGCCAATTTTCAAATTAGAAAAGATTTGGATTTCATGATTACCAAGTCATTGCTAGATGTAGCTGAGATAATTCCTACAATAACTAGCACTGCCCCATCACTGAGGTTTGCAGTTCTCAGGACGGCGCAGCCGAGGGTTTGTGACCTTTCCTTTTATGGGCCAATCAAGCGGGTAGAATCTTTCTCGGTTGCTGTTGACCAGCTGCACTTTGATGTTCTTCTTAAAGGGAAATACAATAGGACCGGACCAGAAAGATAAGGATTCCTCATCAGGAGAGATGGCCAAAATGTAGCAAAATGTTTGAACGATTTAGATTGAATACGAACAGCTGGCACTGCAGAGGGCAGTTCCCACTTGGTTTGCGGAATGAGTCTACTTTCAGTTATACCACCTATATGATATCCTGCTGTGATCGGATGTTGGCGTTTGTTTAGGTTGCCCTTCTCTCCAAATCTGACCGGGAAAAAACATGCAGCCCTGCGTTGGGTCTGTATACTTTTGCCTCATCATTTTCGGACGTGGCCCCCAAAGAAATTGCCTCATCATTTTCGGACGCGGACGTAGCCATTTTGGCCAGAGCCATTCCGGACCGAAACAATTTCTTAAAACCGTGGCGCTACCATCTGCGCAGCTTCGTTCCTCCATGTTCCGTCTCTTCCTTTTGGCGCTTTTCTTGTCAAAGGTTGACTCCGAAGGCGACTGCAGCGTTAAGGCGAAATCCTTGATTCAACGAAAAGAGATCCCTGTTGTGGATGATGACGCTAATATTTTGAAGTTTGTCTCTGGATGCAAGTTCCTTTTCCTGGATGTTGGGTCAAATCGCGGAACGCATATTCGTAAACTGTTTGAGCCTCAGTTGTACGAGAGTGCACCCTACTTGCAGATCTTCGATGCTACGTTTGGCAATGCATCTTTTCGATCTCAGCCTTCGAGTGTCACTGGTTTATGTGGCATTGGGATCGAACCTAACCCAAGATGGGCCCAAAGATTTACACAGATTGAGAAGGCTTACCAGACTATGGGGTGGAAGGTCAAGTGGCTCCGGAAAGCGGTCAGCAATCGCACCACAAACATCACTTTTTGGGGTGACAATGCTGCCGAAACCAACGATGAAGGATTCTCCAGTTCCCACAGGGTAGATGAAACACATGCGTGGGTTCCAGTGCAAGTACAAACACTCGTTTTTGCAGAATTGCTGGAAAAGATTCATTCAATCATACCGGAATCCAGAAAACTCATAAAGATGGATATTGAAGGTTCTGAGTATGAAGTGCTGGAACAAATGCTCGAGAAGCAGCTCTTGTGCAAGACTCGTATTGATACATTGACCATAGAATGGCACCTTGACAAACTCATTAATAAGTACCAAGTGAAATTTGATCCGGAGACAATACAAAAATACCGGGACATCGAGCAGCGGCTTGGCGAAGCTGATTCGTGCTCAGAAGGTGAACCTACCAAGGTGATTGCTTTGGATGATGAGTCCTTCATTGCGGATGGTCGGCCCTTGCCGGGCGGATGGGAGCGCTGAACAAACGTGATCAGTTCGAGGGAGTGAAAAAAAGAGTATATGTATACATATATATATATATACACCTATATATATATATATATACGCTAGTTGGTTGATGATTCCCAGCTAATCTGAAAGGTTTAGTTTAGGAGAGTTGTTTATTCTCCATTTGCCTGCAAATTCATTGTTGGACATTTTCGTTGGGTCGATGTCCAGAGTGATGTTGCAATTCATCCCCCCAAAGCATTGCCACAATCAAGTGCCATTCTTCATAGGATCTTGCAGATATGTTTTCTTCTTTGCAGCCCGTAACAGGACTTGAAGTGCTGAAGCTTTACAAGAACGAGATTGGTGATGCAGGCAATAGGGCTAAAAAAGCTAGGTTTGAAGCACGTAGTTGGAGCAACCCTCTGCGTATAGAAGCCTGAGCCTAATCAACTCACCTTATAGCACCCATGAGACAGGGTCAGTTGGTCATTGATTCAAAGGGGAGTGGTTGAAATTAGATGATTTAGATCGGTGAAATAAAGTGTTGAGTGGTGCTGCCTCATTATTCAACACCCACTTGAAAGATCAGAACGATCATGAACGATCCCAAACAATGATTGGAGACGTGCGATGGCGCCGATATCACTTCAAGAAGATTTTGAACTGTCAAAGAATAGTAGAAATTTATGCAAAAACGCGATATTAAGCGGATATATTTCATGGGCAAAAGATGGTGAATCAGTTGATATGGTAAATATGCCTACTTAATTCCCAAGTAAGTGTTTTTTGTTTGAATCTCCATTTCCAAGTAGTCTTTACCAGATGCCTTGTCCATCAACAGCCACCCCCCTGCAAGGTGCTGAGCTGTTAGCCGACTTTGTGGAAAAGAGCCCTGCCTTACGACACTTGGATCATTGTAGATACCCTCCCTAAAACTAACAGTTTGACCCTGAAAAAATCGATGGTTGGAAGATGAATTTCCTGTTGGGTTTTTGCCTATTTTCAGGGGCGAACTGTTAGGGAGGGCAACAACTGCCTTCAAGAGGTGTCAATTCCCTCAATTGATCCAAAGTTGTACAGTATTTTGATTTATTTCCACTGGCTACTTTTCAAGGTCAAATGTTACATTACACTGAATTGGAAATTCATCTTCAACTCATTTTTTTTAAATGGGATGATATGGGCCATATGGGAATCCATTTTTTTGACTTTTGACCACTACCTTGAGAGAATCATCAAACATCATTGTTGTTTGCTCCATTATTCTCTCAATGTCTCCCAGGGGAATTGCATCTTTCGCACAATCGCATCAAAGCCCATGGTGCGGTGGTCATTGTCCATGCTGCTGACCGGTCCAGGACGATGGCATGTTTGCATGTCGAAGAGTTGAGTTCATGATGGGCAAATGAGGGTGTATGAAGATTCCCTACTAAATTAAAAATGTCATAATCCCAGCGGTGACTGGCATCCTGCGTGGGGGTGGATCCAAATTATGATAGGGTAAAAATTGGATATAGTCTCGCAGACCAGTGCATGATAGACTCTTGCTGGACTCTTGCTGGTAGAATCTCTGAGCTAAGAGAAGTAGCAGCAAAAACTCTTTGTTGACACAAGGTCTCACAGTCCTGAATTTTGCCTTATTATTATCATTATTATTGTGATTTGTTTGGTTGTGTGTGTGTGTTTCTATTTTTATGTGTCTTGGAGGGGAGGCCTTAACATCATGTGTAACATCATAAGTGTTTAGACATGTGTTTGATCCTAGCTCATGAAGGGAAAGTGGATGATCACATGCGATCTCATTGGATTTGAAACCATATCACGGAACTTAGCACTAGAAGCGAAATTTAACGACCAGGAGAGTTGGTGTTCTTCCCGGCTTCCCTGAGACGTAAGTCTACTTGATAAAGCCTGCTTGGTCCACTTAGCATAGTAAGATATAGCTTTAATTATCATACATCAATCATTGCGTTTTAGAGACATCTGACCTAACTAGTTAATTGGATATAGCTGATTGATTTTATTCAATATCGGATGACACACAGTTACCCCATGATACCCCCAAACAAAGCTGAAAGAGCCGCAGGACCAATGCGCGATCCCCTTTGTGGCTGCGTCTCTTGGCGAAGCAATCCCAGATCCGTATGGATGCGGGAATCCCCTACAAAGCATGGTGGGAAAAGTGGCATCCTGGGAGTTGGCCGCACCCAATATATGCATATTCCCATCCTCAGCATGGTCCATGGTTTTTTATCGTTTTTTGTCTTTTGTATCGTCACTGTCATCATCATTGTCATCAACAGCAGCAGCAACAGCAATCAATCAATCATGTCAGTACACCCCTGAACATTAACATAGAACCTGAAAATGATGGTGTGGAAGATGATTTTCGTCTTCCAGGGGTGTATTCTCAGGTTCCATGTTAATCTTCCAGGGTGTATGTTTTAATTTATATTTTTTGGGGGGTCTTTACCTGAATCTGTTTTCGACAGAAGATTTGTCAAATATTCAACGGTGATCTACACGTGTGGGGTGTTTACATCGCCAGTTTTTTGGGAACATCCGTTTGAAACATTTGATCCTGACGGCAAATCTTGGGCAAGATTCTAAGATTGCTTCCAGCAATTGTGTTTTCTCAATATGCCAACATGTTCATATTCAATGTGACAAGCATATAGTTGGCAGAATATGTATACATAGTAACGTACTTATAGTTTGGCGTTCTCCTGAAACCTGTTCCACGAATGCATGCTTTAGACCAGGCCTTGAGCGAAATGCAGTGGAACATGCGGGCGATATTGCCGAAGCCTTGCAGGAGAAGCTAAGTGTATGCTTGCGATTGGATAGGCCGAATGGGGACCGGGGAGGTGTTAAAAGTACACTTTTGGGTGGACCCTTTGGACCTTGGATGAGGCGTTTTTGGTTGCCATTTGTTTGTGCTATCAGTACCTTGCCAAAACCCTAGCACATTGATGATCCCTGATGTGTTTTTTGTTCAGAAAGGGTGAAGGAAATATATGGACATCGATGCTGGTAAACAAGCATGGTACCATATCCAGCCCCCCCACAAAAAAAAGATGACCTGAAGATTTGGAACTGGGCTCCCCAAATGTGCATCCAATGGAACTACATTGGATGCCAGTAGGGTACAGTACCTATCCAAAATTGAAAGCATCAAAGATGATAGTGTTGGCAATGATGACCATGTTTTTGCAGAGGTTTTTTGCAGGATGTTGTGACCTCAAAGTTTTTTTCAGAATTTAAGTGTAGAAAGGCACACCGGACTCTGAGCTCCAGGCATGCTTGCAAACAAGCCTATTGTGCCAACCATTGCAAAGTGCATCTTCCTTTCTTCCTCTTGCAATTTGAGATGACAGGCTTGCGCGTCCAAAACCAGATGGAACATCAGTTCAAAGTGCATGTTTTTTTGGGCTAGAGCAGCTAGTGGTTTCAATATGTTTTTAGTAATTATTTGGGTGCTTCTCATCATAATTTAAACATTTGACCGGAAGGTCTTATGTTGCCTGACAGCATCGCCTCATGTTTGTGGGTGGGCAATTGATGTAGATTATAGAGAAAGGGAGAGATGATAGAGATTTAGCGCATCTTACCCCATGCCTGTCAGGATAAATCAAAACATTCATGTGCAGAGACCTGGTAGCTTTGTAATGTCAAGCAGACGTAGAATGATGTAGATATAGCTGCAGCTATTCCATATCTGGAAACAAAACGTATGTTTGTAAATTCCGTTCCATCCTGTGTCATTCAAACACCAAGCCCGTCATGGAGGGTGTGTTGTTTTTTCTTATTTTAGCGAGTGTTGCAAGTCTAGGGTGGTTTATGGTAATCTAATGTCAGGCAAGGATGCACTTCCGGGAATCTAACCCAGTGATGCCAGCATGACCTTTCCACCAGGGGAAGTTGGTTTGGAATGCTGTGAATTCCCTGTTGGAGTGACGAATTCTTAATTAGTTCGTGATGACTGAAATTCCAAACAAGCCAAAGCAACCATTGACTCATCATTTGACCTCTTTCAAAAGCTAACAGTTAACTATTCACTGTTTTCGGAATCCAAAAAAGGACCAGACACCTCAGGTTGGGATTAAATTAACTACATACATTTGTTTTTTTGGGGGGTTCTTTCAAAAAGAATCGGTGAAGAATTGCCATGCAACGTGGAGAACCATAATCAGTGCCATTCTAGCTGTTGGTTTCAAATGTTTTTCTTTCATCTTCACCCCTGGGAAAATAATCCAATTTGAAGCAGCATAGTTTTCAAATGGGTCGGTTCCACAACCACCGAGCATTACATCGTGTTTCATCATATCTTCCGGCCATTTCAACTGTTGTCTGCATTGACTGAAATGTCAGGCAACGACCACGGAATTCCATGGGAGTCAGAAATGGACTTCGAACCAGTCAAAAGACCACGTTTGGAGAAGAATGACGCGATGACATCTTTCGAAACCAGTCACTTTATCACCGATTTTTGGTGGTGGGAAGGGATGGGAACAGGATGAGTTATATGATATTTACCAGATTTTACCAGTTTTTTAACAGAGCGAGTACCTGCAGGATATTCAAGATATATAGCACAGGAACGTCCGGTCTGGTATTGATCAGGGTTCAGATGAAGATGTTCCATTTACTAACGTTAGCAAATGGAATTCGCGTTGGGCTGAGGGGTTGAGGTGACGTTCCAACTCCCTCACCTTTAAAGGGGAGCTGAATTTTTCTCCAGGGAAAAACTGAATCCCGGTTCCAGCAGGCTGGATCAAAGAAAAATCAAATCTCGGACTTCCAAACCACAAATATTATCTCTTGGTCTTATCCAATTCAATTTTGGATACTTTGGGTATATACCCTTTGTCCCACAATGCTTTTTACAGGGGGTAGTCATCAAGTAACATATCCAACTTGAAGACCTTTTAGGGATCCTGTTAGTTCCCAAAGGGGGGTAGTCATCAACCAAAACCCTTGGCCCCCCTGTCTCCAGTCGATGCGCGGGCCTTCCCCAGGCGAATCCGAGTCCTTTGGGAACGAACAATTCCCACCAACTCCGGGGCCTGCGGCCATTGGGCGACTTGTTTGGGATTTTAATGGTTGAAAAATGGTGAGTTTTTTTTGCCACACGGAAAAAAAAGGGGTGGGGTGAGTTGAGTTTTTTTTAAACTTGTTGCCATTTTTGTAAGGTAGTAAGGACACCGGAACTTTTTTTTGTTTTTTTTTCTCAGAAGTTGGTGAAAGATGATTTGGGAAGAGTTGGGGCTTCAAATGATGATTGAAAAAGAGAGGTGAAACAACTTCAAGAGCAGGTATTTTGGAACCATGACATTTGGCTGTGACATGTACTGCTACTGATGATGGTGATGATGATGATGATGGCGATGGTGACGATGTTGATGTTGACAAGTGCATGTTGCATTTGATGTTGATATGATTCGATGTGTCTTCCGTTTTGGCTAAGCACTTGAAGCATTTGGTAGTGCATCATTATCATATTTGTTTTTGATGTGTAACTCAAAGACTCAAAGCTGAAATGCAGCATGTTGAGATGTCATGCTGTCCCCATCTTGCTTCCAATGTTCTGTGCGCTTTACATGTGTTTACCGTGTTGGCATCGAACTGTAATTTGCCTTGTTTACATGAAGTATATATGACAACTTGCATGACTCCTTGCTGATGCATATATGATAGGGTCCCAGCTGGCCAAGATGAGGATTCCATGCTATACTCTCCAGTGCCCCACCAATCTCCAGGATGAATCGATGTCCAGTTAAACATCGTGGACCCAACCTGGTAGGAATCAGGAAAGTTGTTTTAAAACAAAAGATGGAACAAAAAACTCACGACCTCAATGTAAACTATCTTGCCAGGTGTTTGGAGGCACGTATCCTTCCCGGAAATGAATTCACTTATCCCATGATCCCATCCCACTGGCTATGTGAAACACAGGTTCACGTTGCCACCAGCAGAGGATTTGACGAAAGTACGCTTGTTGAATAGACACTGGGTAGCACATTGTTGGTACAGATACTGTACTGTGATGGTTTCATGATGCCAAATGATGCACTTTTCAGAAAGGAATTGAGTTATAGCCAACTTGATGCCCCTTATCCTTTGCTCATGTAGCCGTTGTGAAGTCTCATTTGTGCTTGCTATGCTTGCTTGTAATTGCCTTGATAATGGAATCTGTGGAAACTCCAGGAACTCCAGTGAGGTCTCCCCAATTCCAGCTAAGGGCCACAGATAGTGCTAGTGAAGGGCTTTTTACCTTACATGAAAAGATGGTTTGAAGTCAAAACCAGACATCTAAAGCATACAATCTTTGCATAGTTGTCACAAAAGGGACCACCGGGCGTTTCTTCCAAGCAATCTCTTTCCATGTGCGTTGGAAAGCAGATTGTCATATCAGTGGGGCATGCTGGAACTTCAATGGCACCCCTCTGACGAACAATTTGTTTCACCCATGAAGCACGGCCACCTAGGAGAACACTCAGAACGTGACAGTTCATGCGGGCAATGTACATGATAGCTACATGACATGTTTTCCATTTTTCCATCTACACTAGGAATTGTTTTAAGTCACGGGACTGACGGTATGCTTTACCACATTTACTTGATCCCGGTTCTGATGTTCCAGACAGTGTAAAAAGCAAAGCTGATGATGTTGGCCACTCTCGTTTGTCATCACCGCTCAGGACACATCGGCGCATACCCTTCTTCGTGGCAAAACTGTAAGCAGAGTGCCCCAAGCGGCAAACGTGAAGATTGTCCGGGTCTGGAAAGATGTTTTCTTTCCTAGAATGGACGTACATGTTTTACCCCGACCATGTTTTTGCAACTGTACTTACACATGCAATATCAATGCCACTATTGCTGACGTTGATCTTGCCGCCCGTGGCAGCGAAGGCATTATATCCCAATTTCAAGCCTGTCCTGCGCATCATTCCCGGTAGGAGTGGGCTTCTACCAGCAATCTCATTGGAATCCATTCCTGGTAAGCACTAAAGATGGGCTCTTTCCATCAGGTACATCCAGTGCTTCTACTGCCTCTACTTCCTCCACAGCTTCGGCACCAAGACCCACTTCAGCAGCAGGGGCAGTATTTGCTGCCACCACATTGAAGAATGTACTTAGCACCTTGGGTGTTGGAAGAATGGATGGAAGGTTGTTTCTACATGTTTCTACCTTTGAAACATTTAGAGCTCCAAAACCCTAAAGATTTTTGGTTTGGAAAGAGGATGTTTGAAATCTTGTTGAAGTATACATGTTTCATGGAGATTCATATCGGGACCTTAGACAATGGGTAGGTGAAACCGTCACCGCGGTCGTTAAGGCGATCCTAGGAAGTCCAAATGTAACCTTAGCCGCCAATAATGTATCCAACTGAGGGTTTGATCTAATGGTTTTTTGGAGATTTTGTTTAGATGTCCCTAAGCTTAAGTTGATCTAAAGTCCAAATATTTGGAAATCTTGACCGTTGATATCAAAATGCAGGATTAGCAACAGGTGGCTTGGATATGGTTTTATCGAAGATTCCATACCTTTCTGGAGGACTTAGGGGATAGACATGAACGGCTAAGGCAATCCTGGACGCAGAAGTAATCGAAAGCCGCCAGAGGAGAAGGCTTGGACCGGATGGCCAGGATAGATATGCAAGTGTTGACATGAAGCATCCTGAATCTATCGACTCGGGTGGATTGTTTTGTTGGTTCTGGTCACATCACCCCCCAGATCTTGAATGGAAACTCAGTGATGGAAACAGTTCTGAAGCCTTGGAGCTAACGTGTTCATTGTTATGGGAAGTCATTGGGGAACATGTTCTTTCAGTATCCGTGAATGCATTGTGGGATGGGGAAAAACCCTATTATCACCATTATCATTGTATGTTGTTTTCAGGGTTGATGGCTAAATGAGTTCAATGGTTTGCTGATTTTGTGCCCTTGCCAAATCTCCATTCATTGGTTTGCAAAATTCAATCTCTTTCATGGGCTCCCAGATGTTGAACCAAGTGACATTTGACTGGGTAGTTGTATTTCTTGGATTTTTTTTGTTGGTTTGGTCAAGTGGGTCAACTGCTTTTTTTGAGGAATCCCGTATGAGAGGGATACCCTCCAGGGAACTAAGATATCCCACCCAGGGAAAAGTCAAATCATCTTGAAAGTTTCTTGCTAAGGGATATGGTACTTCCCACGGAGGGTAATCATCAACCATCATCAGTCTTAACTGTTTTTTGTTAGTTTGTGCCCCTACCTTTTTGAGATGATCCAATTTGACAAATACTTTCAAATGGCTTGATGAAACCACCAACGGCCTCAGGCGGAGTTCCCACCCCTTCCACTACCTGGAGAGCTATTAAACCCGAGCCCACGAGCAAGACCGAGTTGTTGCAAAGGCAGCCGGATGTTTTTTTGCTGGGAGGTATTGCCAAGGACCCCGTAAAAATACATGTATATATGCTATATGCTTAATAGTTATGTTTATGACTATGATATGCAAATATGTTTGAACTCCTTTTTTTTATGTAAAGATAAACATGTACGTGAACATATATTATACGCATTTGCATTTATATCTTTGATTAGGTATCCAATAACATTCTATGTATCTGGAGATGGTTGTAGCTTGAGTTGCCTCAGGGGCCTTGGAGTTCTGGAAGTGTTACCGGGGAAGCCTTGAGGGTGATAAAGCCGAACCAAATGAAGTACCACTGGCTTCGCCAGGATTTTTTTTGCAACTACAGAAGTGGACATGACAAAACACAGAAAATGTTATCAAAATACAATTATTGGACACCAAATTCCAAAGTGTATAGTCAAAATTCACTACACAATTGCTACAATATTATTATTATCATTGTTAGTTTTCCACACCATGTCCGCTATTGTTGACATCACGAACATGAAACACACATCTGGCATCCACCATTACCACCCGTGGAGGCCTTGAACCTCCCGAGCCAAAGCCACCTGTGAATTTGTTGTCGCGACAAGCGGTAGAAAGTCGAAGTATAAAGGGACCCTTTTCCGTGCAGGCGAGGGTTGGCCGGATGGTTGAGATGTCATGGGGTTTTCCATTTGGTTGTTTTTTTTTTGGGAAGGGTTAGGTTAGGTTGTAACAAATCTCAATTCAAGGTTTGAAGTGGTGAGTGATGATTGGGTGAATGGGATGGATGATTTTTTTGCCTGGTTTTCGGTTTTCATTTGAATTTGTTTGAATATTTGTGTTTTTCATCAAGTTTGAATCATTTCTACCCGGAGTTGTGTACATCATACATGTCTCATGAATTGCCCACATGGACTCTCGCCATCCCATCGGCTTGGTGACTGCAGTGGACGCTTACATTAATGCCTCAAGACCTTCCCTTAGGCTTAAAGGCCAGCAACTTGAAGCTAAATAAAGTATGATCGAACTTGCAGGCATCAAGATATAGGTAGAAAATTGTTTTTATCGATACGTACAAGTACCACTGTTGAGCTCACACTCGCATGACTTCTTCGATGTTTTGTTGAAAGTGGTGTGTGTATATACATGTATATACGGAGTATCTTGTTTCCCATGTATGCTTGGATGATTGATCTACGTTTGGATTGACATTGGGGTGACTATCACCCAAGTGGTGTTTCATGCCTTGGGAAACCCTTCCCAACTATACGGTCAACACATGTCACTACCAACCTTCATTCTCAATCAATTCGTAAATCTAGATCAGATCCAATATATTCATGATATGTAGAATGCACATTATTCTATATAAAATATGTTTATACATATTATCTATAAGTATTATATTGAATGGGTGACTATTTCTTTTTCAAAACATTGGTTTTTCCCAAGGCCTATTTTTTCCTTTCCTTCCCCCTTCCCGCCCACCCACACAAATTGCTGCAACAAAAACAGGCTCAAGAAGCTATGAAAGCCAAGGCCGCCGAGCTTCAAGCTTACCAAACTTATTTGGAGGCTGAAAAAAATCCCGGTGTCTCCTGGGTGATGTGACTGTTTGGGAGGTGTGTGATGCTCCAGTGATGGTGTGATATGTTGCAGTGATGTTTTTAATCTTAAGTCTAATGGTTAATTTTTATATATCTCAGGGATGTTACAAGTTATAGTTGCCATATGTGGTCTTGATTTAAGCAGCCGATTGTTGCTGAAAGGACCAGAGAAACCAGCTCTAGACTCTAGACAAAGGGGAAAGGGTTGGTATGATTGTCCAACTCTACTCTGATTTTAGCAATTCGGCAACGTGTTCATTCACGTTGAGAGTGGGCAGAGAGTTTATTTTCTTGTTGATATGGACCGGACACCGCAAGTCAATGCAATTTCCCTATGTTTGCGTGGCAACCTAGTTGTTGCCATTCAAGTACTTGCATGCATAGTTTTTTTTACAAATGTACGTATGTATGTATAAGAAGAACTAATGATATGTCTATATGTTTTTTCAATACACATCATATATCAGGGTGTTCCCACACCCAAAATAAGAGCGTCAAGTAAAGGTTTAGGCTCAGGATCCACGAGCCCCCCCCCCCAAAATACACCCACCGCCTCATGCAGGTCACAATTGCATTTTCGCTGGGGGAAGCACCTGAAAATATGTATACATAAGTTGACTTCGCTACAAGTCCGATTCGGAGGGCGCAGTGGAAAGTATTAATATAATGATGTTGTATGTGTTTATTTATATTCATGTACTTCTATTTAAAATTATATCTATATACACAGGGGCCCTTGTTTTTTGAAAACAAGATGCCCCACTTTGGGTATAAATCCCAAAAGATATAGGTCATTCTCCAACTGCAAGGGTGGTGCCAGTGCAGACGCACTGGCAGTGAAACTGAAGGCCTTTCTGTAAAATCGGCCCAAAAGCAATAAGCCATACCATGGGAATAGTATATTTACCTTTATTTGGTCCGATTTTTGTGGCAAATGTAGGTAAATATGACATACATGGATCCTATGGTAGTAATGGTGCTGAGAAGACGCTCCTCTTCAAAACTTTCTATCTCTTTTCCATTGCCAGGCCCGTGAGAGATTCATGAATCTTTGCGAAGACATTCCCACCCCCGACGCCGCAATTGACACAGAGTCCACAGCGTCAGAGGAAAGCGATGTTCAGATTGTGAAGGCTGGGTTGGGAAGGATGATGGGATACGATGGGATGACTATAGTATGCCTGACGGAAGGTGCGGTTCTTTCCAAAAACTTTCTCGCAATTGTCGCCTTGTTAGAAACCGCAGTGGAATTTTCTGATCTTTGACAATGATAGGAGATGGTGGTAGTGGCTGGTGAAACCAGCCACCGTTTTTGGGGCCTGGGGCCTTCTCCATTTATCCTGAGGCCGCTGTCCCTACAATGTTCTTTACCGATCAAAGAAAGTTCTATAGATGACACTGGTTACATACTGTTGATGGAAGAAATCCGGCGATCACCAGTTGAAGTTGGTAGTTTATCCCATTGTTTAATGAGGTTTCATACATCCCAGGTGGTTGTTTGGGATTTCTTCCATCAGCATGCTTACACAAGAAGCTCATTTTTCCTATCGCTGACCTTTCCGATCCCCAATTGCTGTCAAAACCTCTTCCGAATGTGCATGTCTCATGATCAGACCACTGAACCGTATTGGCAACATTTGTTTGGGGCATGTTCTCTATGAAATGGTTTGGAACTTGGTAGACCGCTTGACTCGAACAACTGTATGTTAAAAGTAGAAAGCCACATGAAATCGCGGAGTTTGTGAAAAGTTGGTTCTTTAAAGATCCAACATCAAAGCAAATATCGAGAAACAAAACAAGATATGAAACCATAAGGAGGGATGATTTTATAGATACACGTGGACTCATGTCCCGAACCTTCATCGTCCTTTTTGTTGTGAAAATGCCAGGAAGACAGTCGTCAAGTGCTATGGCAATCCAGGAAGAGATGAATCAAGTGCTTTGCCAAAAGTGTGTTATCCGTTGTCGGCCAAGTTTGGGTGCGTGTACACAATCAATGAAACATCAAACATCTATTGTTTCTCTTTAAACATGTTCAAATGGAAGGGCTGGCAGATCCATTCAAAAAGATTTAAGATTTGGGACTTACCAGTTGGAGATCTGTTGTGAAAACCGGTAATTTGCTTACAAATCGACTCAACAATCATCCATATGTTGGCTGAAGTTTATCTTTACACACCTCATTGATGCGTTTTAACTTCGCTTTCGGATGACCTTTTTGCCTGTTTTTGTTTGCTTCAAGGCAGCTGATGCCAGAGTCCGTTTTTGTAGGGAATAAATTGTGCAAGTCTTTTCCTGCAATTTGTTCAAGCATTTTACCTTTGGATTACGATAACCTCAGCTTAGCCGGGGAACTGTGAATGATTGATTGCGAGTTTTTCTTGACAACAAAGCCTCGAACTGGCTGCCAGGTTCACGGCGGGCCAACCACTGCAAAATGTTGCATCAATGATGGGCTGATTAGCTGATCGCAATCTTAATTAATATCATGATGCACCAAATTTCAGCGTGTGAAAACTTTGTCTTTCTGGCGCTGGTTACCTGGTTGTTACCTTGTTTGGTGCCAAACTCTGACATTTCGGTTTGAGTCAGATTCTTAGATCAGTTGACCAGTACATTAAAATTACAATACAGTATAACTTTCAGCAGACCTGATGTTTTTTGAGGATTTCTTCAAGCTCGATGTGAGCATCATTTTCTCAGTGACAGAGTGTTGTTTTTGTTTTCTCCCAAATGGAAAAACTGCAGAATCTAAAAAATCTAGCAGCACTTCATGCCACTCCAGCACCAGAAATTTGACCTGAATCCTTTGGGTGGAACGCTGAATGCGCCCAAAAGGAGAGGACACGACTGAAGACCTCGAATCTTCCAAAACGCCTGCTTTGTTGGCTGCACAACGGAATATCTCATGTGGCTGCGATAGCTACAATGAATCACAGCAACAAACTAGACCAGTTACTGTAAATGAAAGGAAGACATGGATGCCACTTGACTAAGGTGTTCATTTTTTGGAGGAAGTCTCTTCCAGAAAAGATGCGGGCGTTGCAAACGGTAAAGTAATCCTCTAGAGTTGCAACTGGATTTGCGAAAAAGGAATGTCAAGGAAATGTTGCCACAAAACTGTGGCATCGTTGCAGTTGAGCTGAGGCGTCCCAAGGTGTACAAAATCACCAACACATTTTCAACACGATTCAGTACACTTTGGGCTGGCAGATGATTCTTCAATTTACATCAACTTATTTACATAGCTTGCATAACTTGGGCACGTTTTTACTGAAAATTTATCCGCCTTGCTCATCGTGGAGGGAATTTTGTGACCCAAATTTGACCATTCCAAAACTGGCGCCGAAAGTGGAGTGAATATCTGGACCGGGCCTTGGCCTCAGATTTCTGATCAGGCCCTCATAAAGACAACGATGACAACGTGAAACTTGGGATTTCTCAGCATTCCTTTTGTGCCATGAGAGGAGGCAGTTCCCCTGTGAGCCACTTGAGCACTGACAGAGACATGTTGTCATGTTGTTGATTATCAGATATCACTTTTTTGGATCAACCCCTGCTTTGTTCACTCATCCTCTTTGGTTGATTTGACTCTATACAGTCATCCCAGCAGCCTGCAATTTTAAGAACCCTGGAAGCAGAAGTAGAACGGTTGATTTAATCTCTGTTTTTGTAAATGTGCAGATTCCAGACTGTGAGTTCTCGTATGTTCCTCGAACCCGGGACACAAATCAGGGTTTTGTACATGTTTTGTACAACTCCGAACCGTGATTCCATGATTCCTGCTCAAAAACACATCGTTAAAACCAGAGTTTTTTTGTGGAAAGGCATGCAAACACACACCTCTTATGTTGGTTGGCGTTTGCCAACAGAATTCAGAATTCATAGTCACAATCTTCACTGGATGAGATATTGATACTCAGCAGTTCCATGATAAAAAGGCCGTGAAAGGGATCGCCTCCTCCGATGGAAAACCAGCGTTTGTTTCACCAACCTGGTGTGACCCCTGATCGTCACTCAGCAGTTGCTTTCCGAATTCGACAGTTGCCATGTGTCTTGAAGGTGTCTAATGTCTCTCTTTCTTAGGTTGCGTGATGACTTGCCAAAAACAAATGGGAGGGGTATACCCCACCCTTGATGGCTAGTCAAATCACAGTTCGTACATGTTTTTTTTTGAAAGACTGCCTTTTCGTGTTATTGGCTGTTGCTGAACTCGAAATGCACCAACAAATTTAGCCCATTGGTGATCTGTTTCTCCAATAATTCTATTGTCAAACTAGTCAAAGTGGTATTCAAAAGAAAGGTTCAAGATGTGGAAGCCAGCCATTTCCATCAATAGATTATGGGATTCTAAGTCCCCCAAAACTACAACATTGCCAGTCACGCAACTGAGATGTTTTTTATAGTGCACGCTGTCAGGCACCTCCTTAAATTTCCATCCAACCAAAAACGGTTCCCGATTTCAAAGAGGGAATTCTGAAGCTGCGTAGCTTGAAGTCCTTGAACAAGAAAATGCTGGTAAAAAAATATGAGAGGTGACTTTGTGGCTACAACTTGTGATCAATTCAGTGTCCAACCATTAGGGCACATTAAATATTGAACTTTATGGGACGTTGCATGTCATTTTTTTGTTATGTTGAACTGGAATTATATATATATATATATGTATATTCATATCATATTGATATATTATATGTTATCACAGCCATCATCATCAAAAGCATCATCTTCATCTTCACCTTGTCGCGTGAGGCGAAAGTCCCATGAATCCTTGCACCCCAGAGCGTCGACCCAGTGATCGTGCCAGTCATGGCAGTCGAGCACCTGGTAACAGGCCATTTGTTTGAGGATGAAAAGGTTGGTTGGTGTGTAAAGTGCATGGCTGCATGCGGCCCAACAAAAATGGTGCAACATATGGTTTTTCATTTCGGATAATGTTTGCTATTCAATTCTATTTTTTGATTTTAGTGTCAGAAATGTGTAAGCCTTGTTTGTTGACACATACTTGTTGTTCAAGTGCAGTTGAAACATACCCCCCCCTTA
>DF241552.1:1665-78923 GCA_000507305.1 Breviolum minutum Mf 1.05b.01 | reverse complement strand
TCCCCCCCCTATTTTTCGGCCCGAAGGACGGCAAAGTAGGTATCAATGAGACCATTCAACGTCTGATCCGAGGCCAGTTCGGTGCTGTCGGGGTCTGCGACCTGAGCGATGGCCCTGTACCAGTTATAGATGGGGTTATGGGGCCCCTATAAGCGGGAAAAGATGGCGAACAAAAATGAGCAACTGGGGTTATAACCACACTTATAACATCTTATCTGGCCATTTTCATCTGGCCATCTTGCATTGCCCAAATATTCAAAGAATGGAAAACGTATAGTCTGTTTGTGTATGTTTCATATGCTACATTAGATGTGTTAGATTCTATAAAGTGGAGAAAATGAGACTGGGGGGATGGGACTCCAATCATGCAGGTTTGAATGGATTATGTAATCATGATTTGGTTCCTTGTATGAGAACAGATAAGGTCTCATTATTCCAACTGTAACTGATCTTGTACAAGTGTTGAAGTGATCTGACCATTCCCTGCTAAAGGATGTTGAAGGATGTTGCCAATTTCGACCATGGACCTGGAGGATCATCATGACAAGCACCCTACTGACAACTGATCGATTTGAAGAAATTACTTTGGTGGCTCCAATGAGTTTCACCCCTTTCAGATTTTAGATATAGTGCCAGACTTGAAGAACCTTAAATGTTCAGTGATCACACAAATGGAACGCTCCAAAGCCACCTCCCCAGCCGTTCAAGTAAAACTCCGCCCAGGATACATGTTTCTCATCATGGAAGTGGAAAATTGCCATTCCAAGACTGCTTTCCTCTACAGTGTCTGATCTCGGAAAGGAAGGATAGAATTTATCTTCAATCACACTTTAACAACAAAATCAAACCTGACCCCCCAAAAAATTAATGCTTGGGTGGAATTCTGACTAAAATATCACCACTCTTCATGGTGCCCATCCCTCCTGATCTCAGGTCACCAGCCCCAATTGCCACCTGCTGTCGTTCTCGCGCTTCGGCCGCACTGGTTAAGGCGATGAAGGCCGCGTCCAACTTCTCCAAAGAAAGGTCACGAGCACGAACCTCACAGGGCAAAACGAACCTCTTGGGTCGGGGAAGGTTACATTGAAAAAACATGTGCAAGCAATCACATCTTGTGAAAAAACGGATAGGTTTCAGAATGTTTTTTTCTTATTTTTTGGGTGTATTTTGTTTTTCAAACCCAAAAGATGTAAGTAAGAAAGTCTTGTGATGCTGGACATACTGGGACATTCTAGCAGATCCTGCCCGTATTCAATGATCTGAGTTCACAACAGTTTACTACAGTATCACAGTATCCAAAAAAGGAAGACAGTTCGTGCATCAAAAATAGGTAGGCACTAGGCACCCCCTAAAACAAGGGGTCTCCCTGTAATCATCGCCATTGTCGTCGTCATCATCATCATCATCATCATCATCATCATCATCACCCTCGAAACTCGAGATTCTGTGCCCAGGCTCACCAAACTATTCCAGCAAAAACAACCGAGACACGTTGATACTGCTGATCTCAGCAGCCCATTCCTCCAGTTGACTATCACTCACCGGCTGCAACACAGACACCTGGTGATCACATTGTGATGCCAAGCAGGTGGGAACGGGGTGTTCCCAAAGACGGGATGAATGACGATTTCTCCCACAAAGGACAACGGGCATCTAAAACATCTGGGGTTGGTTTTGGTCGAGAATCAAACCGCAACTGCTGGGTAAACCAATGTTTTTGGTGTGTGTCCAGGTGTGTACTGCTGAATGCTGCTGTATATATCTAATCTAAGCAACAAGGTCCCATGCCCCTCGGCGGTTCCATGAGTCTCACTTGTTTTTCATCCCTTCATCTTGCCACTTGTTTTTTCAGGGCGGGATGGAAATCCTCTAAACAGATCTCTAGATTGACTTTCAAATGATAAGACCTCTTGGTCCTGGGCCCAAAAAGTCATGTTGGCTTGGGGCGCCTTTGAACCTCCTTTGGTATAACCAAGGAACCATGTAGCCGAATTCTGCTTTCTCCACACTGAACTCATCACCACGTGCTTGAAAGAGTGCTTGGGACAACTGTCCAGCAGTGCCACCCATAGTGGCAATGGCCTGTCACAAGACACTGAGTCTGGAATAGAAACTTTGGAAGCATGTACAGTGCAGTGCTCAACCTACAAATAGTCTGAACTTCTTGGTGCTATGTATGTACAATGCATATGACGTACGTAATCATTTAATCTGAATCTAAACATACAATTAGATACATATGCGATGACATTGTAAGGTTGATTACTTTTCAATACACACCTCGCCTCGCAAATATTCAGATTAGATAATGTAGACACATCTAACTAGACACAGAACACATCCCGAGATAGTCCTGTGTCTAGGTGGTGGCATTCTCTCTGTATGTGATATCTGATATATGAAAAAAAAGTAATGTAAATCTCATAGAATATACACGTGTCAAAGGTATGATTGATATTATGACGCATACGATTCTGGAGTTGTGCTTCAATTGTATATCCAATGTGTGTAAATGATTGCAGATTGTAATATATAGAACACATACTGTAGTATGTGATAATTCTGAACCCATTTATTGGGGTTCATGATTCTATCCCCCGAACAAATCAGCCCAATCCATACAACTACCATTTCAAATGACGTCGCGTGAGGGCAAAACATAATATGACCAAAAGGAGGTTTTACACTCATTGCTGGTCGCAAAATGATAATCACATCATGTGAATTTGCAATACTTCAGCATAGAAAGCGAAGGCAATCCAACTGCATAATCATTAACAACATTATGGCCCACTATGGCCACTATATATGCATTGATGATGATGATGATGATGATGATGATGAGGATGACGAGGATGACGATGAAAACGATGATGACGATGACACGACGACAATGACAACAGCAATAACAATGATGCTGGTTCAAAACATTAAACATCCAGCGTGCAACCTGCACCGCAAGCTCCACCCAAACCAACATCCTAAACTCTCACCAATAAAATCATCATCAAACCATCTAATGCTCCCATCTGAACTATCCATCTTCCATCCCATGACCTGTCTTTCATCTTCCTTCCCAACACCCCACCTGGGCTGTATTGAGGCTATGTACCCCTCCCCTCTTCTTGGTTAATGGCAAGACTTGTCGCAGCAACGGATCCACTGCTGCCAGTTCCTCTGGATCACTACGAAAGAAGCGCAGCCGCAATTTCGTTGGAAAGGCGGAAATTAAGGAAACATAGCCCACAGCATACCTAGGAGATGTGACCAAAGTTGCGCTTGGGAGGTTGGAGTTGGTTTGACTGTATTATAGTTGATGGTAAATGAATAAATCATATCAGTCTGGTAAAGGCTAATACTTGAGTTCCCTCAAAAGAAAAAAATCGAGTATTTACACACCGGGTTTTGGGAACCCCCAAAAAATATGCCAATATTAGAGGTTTACTCACGTTAACTAATCAGTACACTTGCAATGAGCTCCGCCGAAGTCATTCCAAATTGACCAGAACCTATATACAAGTCACGAACAGGTAACCGTGACATGCAGCAAAGGATCGGTGAATCAGTGAACTAAAAAATCTGAACAACCAACAACTCATTTATTCATTTAGCCCACAACGGTCATAACTTAGTGTGGAAACGCCCAGTTACGTTCCATGAAACAAAACTTGTCCCTGAAGATCACATGTCCTTTTTGGGTCCCGACCCATGTTCTGGGGCAAACTGTCAGTTTTAGGGAGGGTAAACCTCATTACTTGCCGTGAAACGACGCCCAGAACCTTCCTCCAATTACCATACGTTTCCATGTCATCAACACACACTAACCATCAAATGACTTGCCAATAGAAGGCATAATCACAACATCACAACAAAAAACACATTTGTTTTGTGAAAACGACCTTGCGAGAAGAAGATCCTTAAGATCACTTTACAACTATGATTTGACCAGCACGAGCAAGACCACGCCATCTACCCTGAAAGGGTCTGAAATCACCTGGAACTGGATGAAACCTATGAATAGAAATCAATCAAGAGGAAGGGCAAAACAAAAATCCTATCAGATTTGTCATTAAATAGCTCCAAAAAAGGTCACACCTAGGTGCTCCATGTGCATGTTCATGTGTATATACATCTCTTAGTCTATATGCCCCTACCTTTTTGGGTGTTTCATGGTGACGAAATCACCATAAACTAAGTACCTGGGCTTATTTATGGACTACATCATTGATGTGCAAACACTTCTGGGGATTTTTCCCCTCGTCGAGTTGCCTACAAAGATGTGCCAAGACCGAGTGCAACTCGTCTGTGCCACACATCATCCTCGGACGGGAGGAGTTTTTCAATCGAGGTGATGTGACGTTAAAGAACAACAACGAAAATCTGTGTATCCTTGAAGGATCATTCCATACCCACACACTCAACGTATGGTCTATTTACCTACATTTAGGGCAGTTTACCTACATAACCCGGAATCGACCAACTCGGCAATTCAACACTATCAACACCAGGACTCTCTCTTGCCACCAATTTCTCATCCAAGGAGATGCAATAAGGTTGCCAACCTCCATAGCATCACACGCTCGGTAGCGTTTCGGAGAACTTTTTATGTGTCACGTTACATGGCATGCCTCAAAGCTGAAAGGTTCCACGGTTCCACTCCGAGGTAGAAATCCTTTCCAAAACCTCTAAGAAACTATTGATGGACTGGTGGTTAGCAATGATGATCAATGATGTTATATTAAAGAATGTTATAAGGTTCCCCCTTTAAAGATGATCAATGACTATAGCGGGTTGTAAGGGAGTTGTACCAATGCGCCCTTTTGTCTTACAAGTTGCAAGTTCATGAATTGGTGGTTTCCTATAGACTGACAACTTGAGTTGCCATGTGGATCGAACATGTGAAACTAAGAGCATATGGTGGGAGTCGTTCAGTTAGTCTACTTCTATATGTTTTATGCAATATTTGTGTACACAATTTTGTATATATAATATTATGTATAATNTGATGATCAATGATGTTATATTAAAGAATGTTATAAGGTTCCCCCTTTAAAGATGATCAATGACTATAGCGGGTTGTAAGGGAGTTGTACCAATGCGCCCTTTTGTCTTACAAGTTGCAAGTTCATGAATTGGTGGTTTCCTATAGACTGACAACTTGAGTTGCCATGTGGATCGAACATGTGAAACTAAGAGCATATGGTGGGAGTCGTTCAGTTAGTCTACTTCTATATGTTTTATGCAATATTTGTGTACACAATTTTGTATATATAATATTATGTATAATGAATTGTGAATATAAATTGAAATAGATACGTAAATCTGTAGATCATATACATATATATATTATATTAAATATATTATATATATTATATATATTAAATATATTATATATATTATATATTAAATATATTATAAATATATATTATATATATTAAATATATAACATAATATATATATATATCATATATTCATACATGTGCATCTGCTTCAGCGAGAACAAGATTTCTATCAAACATACGAGAAGCGACATCAGCCATTTCCCAATGCCTTTGACCCACGATATCAAAAAGGAACCATCCTAACCATCCAAAACTCGCCCCTGCATTCCCCTGCATGTCTAGTGACTCTATTTCTTTTAGTTCTTTTCCTCCTGAAATTGATCCAATTTCAACACATTTCACCATGGGATTTTGGTTGGTTCTGTAAATTCCGACCTTCCCCAATCATCAGGAACACCCAACCTTTTGGCAGATCCTCTGGTGATTTGCCCGCAAGTCGCAAGGCATCTTGAGATAAGACATGCCGTTGATAGGTCTCCGAAGTTTCACCTTTGAAATTAGATGCCAAAACATGGAGAATGCAGGGTTTTTGGTGTAAAAAACAAGGTGGTGTATAGCTCCTAGAAGAAATGATTTGCCAAACATTTAATGAGGATATCAAAAAACCTGGATGACTTTTGCAATAGCCCCTTCTCGGGTTCTCGTTTTTTTATTCCTTGTCGTTTTTGCAAGGGATGAGATTGGCCTGCCATGCTACGTGTGTACATGACGGAATTGGCATCATCATCATCATCACAATCACCCCTATCCCAACCGCCACCAGCACTAAACCTGCCAGCGGCGGCAGGGAGGTACAGCAGTACAGGGTAGCATCTTCAATACTAGCAGGTGTGAGCGCATAAGAGTGTGTTTGTGCTTTTGTACTCCATGGCCATGACTCACCAAATAGCAGGTATCTCTTCAATTCTTTTTTTGTTACTTGTTACCAAAGGATACCGCGTTTGTTACATTTGGTCGTTTCGGACACCTTGTCTCCATGACTTTCCCACTTTGCAACAAATGAGGCCAGGCCAAATGTTTCATAAGTTTATGGGCCTTCTGGGCTGTGGAGGGGGTTATCGTTGTTTGCTTTGTCCCTTATCTCCTTGTCCCAATGGATGGGGACAGGCCTTTGGGTCTTCCGGAACATGGTACGCTTTGGTCATGAATCAATTGGCAAAGGGTTTGTAGTACTGCCTCATTTGGGAACGAACCCTCAATCCCTTCTCAGCACCAGCCAGAAAAAAAACAAATGGAGGTGATTGCGACTTTGTGAGCGAGGTCTCTTTGGACAAGAGCGGCGAGTTATTGTTGTATATTGTTGTCCATTTTTGTTTTTTTTGTGAACCTCTTGTACAGTGCACATGAAACAAAATCCTACAGCAAATGCAAGGTCTTCGCTCCTGTGCCTTTAGCCTTCATAGTTTCTTTATTGACAGAAGGCCATTTGTATACAAATCATGGTATTTACTGTACAAACACATTTCCAAATTCAAAAAAATATCCAGGTGCGTCTGCAAAGGATTAGGGTTCCAGCTTTCCCGATGTTTTTTTTTGTGTTGAGATTGAAGGGATCTCCAAGGGAAATTGGTGGGTCCATCTTGGTCAACACCTTTTCAGCCTAGCAACGCAACAAGGCCACCAGCAACTTCCTCACCAAAGGCATCTTGGTGCCACCTCCCGCCCCACCACTCTCTTGCCAACGCATCATGCGATAATCCTGCAGGTTCAAGTTGGAACAACAAACAGCATGAAATGCAAGTTCCCTGAGTCTGTCTCAAAATGATACACTCTTCAAATCCATGGAAAAACAAATCACAAAACAAGTTGCTGGTTCTTTGGGGGATCCGAACATTAGAAACATCCACATCTGAAGGAAACTGACTGCCTGAATTATCTGGATTTCTGACGACAGGGAAGACCCAAGATCAAAACATACCAATCTACCAGCACCTAGGAAGCAAGGCTAGATGGTTGAAACTAAACTTGGTGGTTTCAAACATGTTTGAAACAACTCGTATCACGAGTATATACATGTAAACATGTATGAAATATGTATATGTACATACATTATATATATACATGTATACACCTAAAGTTTCAACAACTACACGTCCAAAACGTGCAAAGGAAAGCAACTTGTCAACTAAATTCCCACAGGAGCTTCTTTGCTCAAGATAGTTCTAAACTAAACCTTTCAGAATAGGAGGTGCCACAGGGGAAAAAGCGAGGTCAATGAAGCAACGACAGTTGCTTGGTACCTTCTATTGCACTTTCATGCTTGTTGGAAGCAAAGTGATCCACAAAAAACAAACTACTGAACTCCTTTGCAACAATTCTATGCATCCATATGTCTATCGTTCAATCTAATCGAAACATAGAATCGTTCATACTTGATAGTTCCAAAATGTCGATCATAATTGACATTTATATAAATCTAAAATGTACAAATCATTACGTTATACACTTATTCATTGTAGTCATTTCTAAGCATCCTGTATTCTCCTTCACCCTCCAACTTGAACACCCGACTCGAACCTGGGGAGATACCAATGCAATGCATTTCCCTGGCTGCCCGTCACGGGCACAGCGTCCAGTTTCTTGAATGTAGTTCCTTAGCTGGTCGCCAACGGAACATCATTGGAGACAATGACACACTCTCCCGGTTGAACAACCTGGAGAAATGAAGACACATCAGATATGGATGCACAACCTGCAGTGTAGAATGTACCAATAGAATGTATTGCAATTGATATAGTAATGAGGGGGCCTAATACACAAACTATTTCATGAATCTTTGTATCAAATAAAGCAACTGAAACTCCAGATCCTCACCTATCCACTTGCCAAATCCAAATCCTCAACATGCCACAGGTTTGAGGTGAGTCCAGGACTATGCAGGTTAAACCGGTTCTACCATTGTAACGTTTGTGATACACCCTCCTTGACAAAGTATGACAAAGTAAGATTTCTCCAATCCGTTCCTTCACGTTTCCCGTGGAAATCAAGGCTGCCAAGTCTCTCAATGCTCTTGGGCATGCCGAAATGGACAACCAAGCCTGAGCAACAGGGAACGTTCCTGGGCCTCTTCAGTGTCGACTAAAAGTGGATAGATTTCACCAGGATAAGAATGGACATTGTCTATTGAGACTTAGATAATGCCAATGCATGCCTCTGAAATATGTACACATCTATGCATGAATCATATCTATGTATTATACATACAATCTTATCATCAACACTGGATAGTACTGGATACATGCAAGAATACATATCATTGTTTTGGCAGGATGCACCCCCTCCTCTCAGTGACAGCCAACATCAATCAAATTAAAACTTGGTTTTGTTCGGAGATTCCAAACTTAATTGATTCACTTGAAGGGAGGAGGCACATCCAAACAAACATGTCTATGAATAGCATCTCTCTCTATCTATATATAAATATCAAATATATGAGTATGAGTAAATCAGGAATAATCAAATTTCACAAAGATAGATGAAGTAAGATCCTGTTTCGAGTGAATCACCAATGTATACCAACATGTAATTCTGTAATTCTGGTAAGTTTCATTGACCTGGTTTGAGGCATGATGTCTTCAATCCGGGGAAACCACCATATCTTCAGCAAGAACAGCAGGGCGATTCAGGTGATACTAAATAAACAAAACCTTAGTGATATCACCATCTAGCTGAAGGAAACAAGCATCCTAAGCATCCACTATGTTGGTGTTTCTTGCTAAAGATGTTGCAAAGTCATGCGCTTGTAGTAAATTATTTGTAAAGATCGCATGAAACTCCAAGGAAGCCTTTGGAGGGCCACAAAAAGGTTCATTGTTTGTTCACCTTCTTCTCAGTGAAAGTGGAGCATCTTTCATTCCCAGAAAACTTGTCTAGCCAGTTTTGTTTATATGATTCTTTGAGAACGAACGAGTTGAGTAGGTCTTTTTTGTTTACATTTTTTCTTTCAAAATCATTTTTGCCAAGCGGCGGATGTCCGGCTTGTCCAAGCCCATTCCGAAGGCCACGGTGGCCACAACCACCCTCAGCTTCCCTGAAATTGGATGAGGAACTGAAGGAACTCCAGGTGACCAGCCCTCCATTTTGGTACTAAGGATCATATAAGAAAACACACATATACATGAATGGAAGGAATGTGGGTATATACATATATTAAACATTTAAACAATATATTATACATATATATATATGTATATATAAATTACATATTTGTCTATATAAATATATATGTAAGAGACAAACTTCGATATTTGACGAATCTGCTGACATTTTATCCTCCCGCATCCCTTCACCAGCCTGACATAAAGTTGGACTGCACTACCGAACGGACATCGGGCGTCATGCCACCATGATAGGCTGAAACGCCACCTGGTGGAAGTCAGTGACTTGGAAAAATGACTTACAAACATACAGTTTCAGTGGAAGTTTGAAATCCTCATATTCCTGGTCATGTCTAATCGAACATATTGGTACTGGTACAGTGGAATGTTGTCCATATTTCCCGCTTTTGAAAATATAATCGTAATTAATGAAATTCGGAGAGTTTAAGTCAAGACATATGTTTATCAAATACATGATTGCAATCAGAATACACAATAAAGGAAGTTTGCCATTGTTTCTGGTAAAGTCCAAGCGAACATATAATTAATCGCAATGAAATCCCGCGCATCTTTCCTGGTAAAGTCGTGAAGGCCTTCAAATTGGTGAATGTTTGAAAAAGCCATGAGATTGCCCAAGGGTATTTCAGGAAACACACATACACACATACATACTACTCAGACTCCTGACAAGCCCTGATGTGAGGGACGTGATTTAACGATCACATTGTGTAACAACCTCTTCCAAATGCCAAGTCCTGCAGTTGGAAGATTAAAACATCTATACATATATATATATGGTGGTTGTCCAAAATTCTTTCTTCTCGAAAAGGCCATTCTTAGCCGAAAAAAAATCTACTTTAGCCAAACTTTCGCCATACTCACAAAAAACTTTCGCGGGACCCTATGTTGGATTGTATCTGGGAATTTTTGTTAGGAAACAGAAGCTTGACAAGGGACATCTTCGTGTCTGAGCGACCATCAAAACTCATTCTGTGTGGCGGCTGCGCATTCACGTGTGGCGTTTTGCTTTTAACGGTGGTCCTTGCTCACCTTCTCCGGCCAGTTCTGACACTCCCACACCGAAACTAAGGGCTCACCTCTTCCTCCCTCTCTGGAAACAAGACATAACAAGTCAACAGTTTGGGCCACCTAGCTTTCAAGAGAAGGCCGTCTTTCGCCAAGCTTTATCAAAACTTTCGCCAAACTTTCGCGAAAAATCGCCCTACATAAACTTCATCTTCAAAAATCCATGTATGTTCCAGTCATATCTTACTACTTTCGCCAAACTTTCGCCAAAAAATAATTTACTTTAGCAAATTCAGCTTTTAACTTTCGCCAAAGGTCATTTTGGCATACCAAAGGTCATCGAATACTACACTCAAGACAAGGACCTTTAGGACAACACCCAAATATTTAAATACATACATATGTGTGGTAAGGCAAACTGCCCACCCATCAAAACTAACACCACCAAAAATAACATGAAATAGCAGCGGTTCAGAAGTCCCCCGCTATTGCTGGCGGGGACAAGACCACATGTGTGTTTTTGCAAAATGACATTATTTTTCTGTAATCAGCTGTAATCAGCAGGATGATGATGATGATGATGATGATAGGGGACACATTACTCACTGCTCTACATTTTCCTCCAAGCCAGACACACCCCTGCAATCTTCCCAACAATCTGTTTTTGTAGAGCACAAAAAAATCACTTTCAACCCTCAAGTTTCTCGCCTTTGACGAAGGGCTGCAACTGCTTGGCCAATTGGTTGGCCGTTGCTTTGCGCCACACGTAGATCACCACGGAGGCCTTCGCATCCACCTCCGATGAGGTAGAACATGAACAACGTTTGATGGAAAAGGATGGCAAAAAAGATCAGTGCAACACAAACAACACAACAACACAAAACAGAAGATCTGTTTCAATCATGTTTGTCAAGCAAGCATCCCGGACAGAGACAGTCTTTGGTGTATTTTTACACCATTTGCCCTGTCTTTGTCTTGAGGGCAAATGATTTGCTTGTCACTCCGCTTCCCCCTTCCCCAACCGCCGAAAATTTCACCTCGTTGCGGATGACTTTGATCAGCTCTCGGGTCTGTAGATCCAAATCCTAGTGAACTCGTGGCGGTTTTAATTCTCAAAAAAGTCCCCAAGTGAGATGTTTCACCAGGAAATCACCTGTTTCTGTAAACATTTCGACTTCATTCAATTCCGAGAAGAACACAAATTCATTAGAGCAGGATTGTATCTCTGTATCTCATGTGGTGCCAAATCGTTCCCTAATCCTCAAATAATCGCCGTTGACCGAATGTTAAGACACGAAACAATTGACATGAATTGGATGTGCCTCATAGTATGCTTTTCTTGTGGGCTGAGATTCACTTACATAAACCTTGCCATCCTGCGTATCACCTTTCATAGCTACCTCCAACCCAGGGACCTCAAAAAGTGCCAAAAACAAATCATGGAGACTTGCATAGTTCTACGCACAAATCACAGGGGAACCAGGTGCAAATGATAGGTGCTAATATGGTAAACAACAGGACAACAGCATCCATCTGTGCCGACAAGCCTGAGATCATAGGATGTCACCCAGGCTTATGTACATATATGCCAAGAGAGATCATATCATTGCATCATATTGCATTTCTCTGCAAAGGGAAGCAACTAAGCAAACCTCAAAAAACATCTGCTTAATTTTGGTCCAAATGCCCCTGGATCACCCCCCCTGAGAGGTGATATACCTTCATCCATGGGTTGCTCAATACAATGGCTTCGAAGGGCCTATTTTTGAAGCTTAGTGTGACCATCCCCTGGTGTGACGAGTCTACATAATCGAAGGGACATCATATCCAGTGCATAGGTCACAAGATATGCAACACTTTGGTATTTCTTTGATCTTTCGAACATGCACTGTTTGGCTGCTAGCTGTCATATCAAAGGCACCACTCTAGGTTGACTTTTTCATTGGGCTGGTAAAAAGGCCTTACAAATTTAGTAAATGCATGGATAGAAAGCAGCTTCACATCATTTTACCCTATAGTTTACATCCAGGTCGTTTAACCCAAATTCCGTGAAAGCAACGGTCCAAATATTCCACCATCATCGGCAGCATGATTTCCATTTCAACGGATCATCCAATCCCAAGGCACCGGCACGGTGCGCACGTCCATGGCGAGATTGGAACGTTGCACCTTCAGCTGCGAGGATTCCGCCAGTAGCTCAGGTACTGAGAAGCTGCGATCGCGACGCACCACGAAGTCTAAGTTCAAGATATCCTGGGGGACTCAAAAGTGATGGATACCTAGCCGTTATTATATCCTGCTTACTATATCCTAGTTGGATGTGCTGGCTTTTATAGTTACTTACAGTTACAGTACCATAAAGAAATCAAACAAAACAAACACAAAGGGAAAACAAAGCAGGAACATCCAACATGAAAATGGCTCAATAATTAAACGAAATGCAAAAAATAAATTTAGGTGAGATATATAAATGTTAAATACCCTTTATCAATCTTTAGCTACACTGTGATTTTGAGGATTCTGGGGTTCTTTAGCTCCTCATTTAGTTGGAAAATAAACAAAATCCTGGCTCCAAATGGCTCCCCCACTATCGGGTAGTTAGACTTTACAATCAGAACTTTGGAAGGGATGATTGTCAGGCATATCACCTTTGGATGATCCTCCAACCCTGGACCCATACCAACAAGTCAATGATATGTCTGCATATGGATTTTCAACCCTAAAAGAAACCCAAACATCAAAGCACAATCTACTACTGTTGATGGAAGAAATCCTGCGCCACTTGATAGGTAGTTTACCCCATTATCTATAGAGGTTTATACATCTCAGGTGGTTGTTTGGGATTTCTTCCATCAACAGTACTACTGTAGACAAAAGTTGCAGGTCATGGTTGGAGATGACCGAATTTACCAGGGGTTTAGGGTCTCGAAGCTTGGGACTCCCTCTACTTTGGGATGGTTAGGAAGACTTCAGAGTCTTCACAATCTGTGTTAAATCATGTATACAGTATATGCATTTATGTTCAAGACATATAAAACATAATCATATTGAACAACATGTTCTTACATATCTTGTCATTTCTAGATATATAGATATATATGTAAATTTCTCTTCGAATCGAAAGATGGGTTAGTGTAGAATAATAGTTATCCATTTTTCGTACAATAATACGTTGAGTCAATCATGTCTGTTTCTTCTACGACTTTGGATCACAAGTTTGGAGTCATCAAATTACAAGCAAAACCTGACCCTGATAAAAAAAATCCTGATGGTGAAAATGGCAAATTGATAGCCATTGTAACCCAACCCTTCCCCAGTTTCAATAGCATCAAGTGGCACACACTGACTGCACCGTGGGCTTTGTGGCCGTGGCCGTGAGGGCTAAAACACGCTTGGCCTGACGCTTACCGGAATAGCAGCATCTCGGGTAATAGACTACACCCCAAAATTCAAAAAGGAACATCAAAACGGAAGAACATTCTGTTCTTTTTCGCTTTGAGGTTACCAGTACATTCAAGTGCAAAGCCGTTAGTTAGTCATAATTAGCCTCGACTTAAGGCTATGCTTGGTGAGTACTGAGGTGAAGCAATCACATCAGTTGCTAGGGCCAGGGTTTTTTTACGAGTCTGCCAGGTGCCATTCCAAAAGATCTTGCTCATAACCGGAAGGAACAAGCAATTTTTGCTCACTTTATAATGACACATGTGTCAAATTCATGAATTGTTTGCTGCTTTAGAAGTGCTTTTGGCGGTATGGTTTGAAGGAATTTATTCAGGCATATATGGTTGGGGTATGAAGCAAGGAAAAAAACATATCCAGGCCTTCAATGCTCCCTGCAAGTATTCGTTGAGACGCATATACCTCAGTAACTCCCTTGTTTGTTGCGCAATCTGCGGGCACAAGTTTGGTCTTCAAGATTTGTTTTACACTTTGAAAGGTGCCGTGAAGTGAGTAAAAGTGATCTATTTGATGTATATAGATATAATATAATATGTAATATGTTAATATGTATTGCATCTTGCTGTATGAGCTCTACATGTCTATATAATTATAATATGTACAGATCATATTTTGAACTATTTACATGCATATATAAGCAATATAAATTTGGTCGTTGAATTTCAGGAATGACCCAGGGAAATATATTAGTGCCCCTCATTTAGGTGAAGGATAATGATGACTCACCAAACCCCTCATCAAATCGGTCGGAGAAAGAAGGGATGGTATGTCGTATAAATGGCCAACGCAACCTCAATATATGGAAAGAAATTTTGCCATCTTAAGATATGCCTTGTGCAATGTCAAGGGGTTATAGGGGTTGCAGGGGCTAGTGAGTGGTCTTCTTGGATAAGTTTGGCCTGTATCAATATATAACTTATGGTTGGTGGCTTAGCTTATCCTAGGAAATTTCTACAAACAGTTCATTTACGACATAATGCTTAGAAGAGAACAGTAAACCGGCAACATTTCCCTGGAACACAAACCACTGACTCCATCCCGAGCGCTCGATGTCAAAATGATGTCGCTCCAATAAGATCCAATAAGTAGATGTTAAACATTTTTGTTCACAAATAAGTCATGGCCACAAAAACAAAAAACATGAATATTAATTGAATCTAGTGGTTTCGTTGACTTCCTAGGAAAATCATCACCAGGTTCAAGTATTTTGGTGGATACCTCATCCCAGTCTCCAATCAACATTTCACCAGAAGCACTCAGGGCGAAAGTTGTGCGACCACTCAGAAACACAATGCGCCTGCTGAGTCATTGGACTAAGGAAAAATGAAGGGTAAGGAATGTTGAACCCGGAATCAGGGAAGTTGAAACTGTAGATTAACAATTAAATAAGTATCTTTGGTGAGCTGATTCAATGAACCAATGAGTGCTACTGGTTACTTTGTTGTTGCTAGGTGCATTTTGAGTCCAAGACTTGGGAGCCATAGCCCAATGATTGTCCAAGTGGACATTGCAAGTTGGAAAATGATGAGTTGCACAAAAAACCTAAAAGAACTACACTCCCGAAAACAAACATGTCCCCTAAACAGGGGCCATTTCAAAATGAACGTACTTTTTCAAAGACTATTTTCCAGAAGACATGTTAGTTGCCAGGAGGGTATACACTTGTTGTCAACAGTAAATAGCTGCATAGATTGAAAAAATCACGGGGGCATGTTTCCGAATCAACAAAAAAAAGCATCACTTCGAAAAGTGGTTTTTCGCTTCTCAAAAAAAAGATCGGACGGATGATGCAGTTTAAAATCCCTGTAACGAACAGCAAAAAACAGCCTTGAAAATAGGCAAAGGGATCCAAAAGAGGCAAGAAATCATCTACTAACCAATCATTTTCAGGTGCGAACAGTTAGTTTCAGGGAGGGTAGACATATGTATCTATAGATGGAATACATATTCTGTACCAGCCATATCTTGATATATTTTGCACGCTTTGTATTCAACACATTCACAACAATCACATACTCAGCTAAGCTCTGGCTATCATAACGCAAGTTCATTGACGTTGTTCTACTAGTAGCTTAAGAATAAAGACATAGCAGTTGTCTAGTTGTCATAATATAGGATGTCTATCCGTCTATCAAATATGTGATGCATTCTATGCTTCCTTTACATACATACAACTTCAAACATAGACATACATCAGCCCCAAAATAGGTGTACACTTATAGAGATCCATATTATCCATATCAACCAATCGGATGAGACACCTGCAAGTTACTTGCAAACGTTTCAAAGAAGTGCATGTTTTTCGGCGTTTTTTACATGCTCAAGCTATACTCACCCGTATCTACGGGGTAGACGGCGTGGTTATCAGCGTATGGGGCCCCGGGCCTCGTCGATGCAAGCTAAGGCAATGGGAGGAAGACCACATCCATCGAAGGACCACAATCCAAGCCTGGCGGCTCGAAGGCACGGCCGGATCCCCCGGTAAGTTACCCGCTACAAATAGAAAACGAAAAGAACTGAAAGGAATGAAAAAAAGGCTGTAAAAAAAATGGGACATGATCTTTTAATTCACCTCAACTGGTACCAGATTTAGTTCATTGAGATAGTTCAAACATTGATTGGTGCATTCATTCGGCATTTGCCATGTACATTGGCAGAGGATTTAGTCGATGAACAGTATCAATCTTCTGTTGGTAGCTCTAGAAGGGCACATCTTTGCATTGCGATTCCCCATATCATCCCTATCAGTACTGATTTGGAATGTGGGGTCATTGCAGTCTCCAAGAAAATAAAGTACATATTACATATAGATACATATAGTGATTCTTAAACAAGACATGTTTGTGAAGAACCTGGCTATGGCTATGCCATAATGCGTATACTGTATATATAGAAATTACACGTATGTATGCAAATTCACCTCTTGACTTCAATTTCCTATAGATATCCTGAAGCATCCATGCCAATCATCCATGTTTTCCGTCCATCTTTTCCATGGTACCTCTCAGTACCCCTGACCCACCGGCAGCCCCACCTCTCAGGTGATACAAAGAGCACATCCACTAAGCGCGCACGGACTGCCTTCAAACAAAATCCCCAAATTTAGAAGGAACAAATCATCCGAAAAAAACACACGAACGGAGGCCCGGAGGCCATTTCCGCTTTTTTGAAAAAAACCTGAAGGTTACTTCTAGAAGATAACAGTAAGCCATAGGACATGTATTTCCGAAGTAGCCCTTGAAGTTGATCGAAGGATTTGGTACCATCTCCATACAAAAAAAACTCTCAGAAAAAACAACAAAACGCCACAGCACCAGAGCTAAACCTCCCAAAAGTTTAACATGAAACTTTTAAAATTTCATGGTTTCCAAGTTCGGAATCTCCTTTTTTCCAGGGGATGATTTTCAGGAGAACCATATCATGACTTCAGGGTTCTTTTAGGTATCCACATCATCAACCACACAACACCCTATCCGCTGGTGCCTTCATCACCTCCTTACTGGTATCACGACTTTGATGACTGCTGATCACAGCTCCACGCCTCACATTTGAGAGAGATTTGTTGTTAACAAAAACACGCCCAGAGATTTGGTGGTCTTGGGGGGGAAGAACTCGGGAATATAGTTAAACAGATCCGAAATTGGATCTATACATATAGTATTTACACATACATGATGTATACGAAAGTTGATCTATATATACACACACATGGCTTAAACAATTGAAGCAAGGTACTGAGTTGAGGAGACTTCGGACGACATTCTTTTAAAGGTGAGTGACTTTAGCCATATATAACCCACTCTTATGCATGTATCTACCGCAGCACAGGTTCCACTTCCCACAGCACAGCCAAGGCAAAACGTCTCTCATGATCCAATCCTTGAGAAATGCCGAGAAACAAACACTTAGGAAGACGTGCAAGCTGGTCTTGCATCAAGGATACCAATGGAGATACCACCAAAGTCAAACCTTCTTCACGCAGCCTTAGGGTGCGAAAAAGACTTCAGGTTCATCTTGTTTTCTTGTCAGAATTTGCCCATGAAAGCCTCCAACATGGCACAACGGGAGTCCAGGATCCTGGTTCTCAAACCACGTAGGTAAAAGAGTCTATGTATGAGTTCTTTGTTTGGGGGTATCTGAGGCTAACCAATCATAGCCGTTGTTGAACTCTTGAGCTGCTCAAACTATGTGAGACAAAGAATCTTCACATAAATTGACTCAAATCTCTTGGTTCAACCTGGATCCCAAGTATCATCAAGTCATTTGGAAAATGCTGCATGACAAGGCACAAATATGCTGGCAATTGATAGCATAAGGATTTTCCAGATCCCGTGGCTAAGAGCAACAAAGTTCGCTTCAACTCCAATAAACTGAGCACTGCCTGGAACTTTTCAGCTTGAGAGTTCAGTTGAGACTTGTCAACCAGAAAGTACCCCCCAAAAAAAAACATGAAACAAATCCAAGTGGATGGTGTGATCCTTTGCTGCTTCAGCAAAAGTTCACACTTTGGACACTTTGGACTTCTCAATTCGTGATTCTTTTCTGTGTTTAAATTTCATCCGTGGAGTCTGTGAAAACTTTGTGCTCAAACTCTTGCATGTCTTCCCGGATGGACCGATGCTAAGCGCAGCTTGTCCAACCGGTTTGCCGGGCGCCTCCATTTGTCCAGGACGAAAACTTTCATGTCCAAACACCTGGGTGGTGAACGAACCCATCCAGCCGAAAAAGGGACTTACGTGAGTAACGGGTGGCCCTTCAGGTGGGCTTTAAAAGGTGTCCAAAATGAATAAAGTTGAACTCATTAGATATGGGTGTTTCCAAAATATGGGAAAACCCCCCCCAAATCATCCGTTTTAATAGGTTTTTCCATTATAAACCCCTATTTTTGGATTCACCCATATAATTACTGCAGAAATGAAAAATACTTCATACGATAGTGTCATGGAATCTCTGAACATCAACGAAAAAAACTGAAAAACATCTGGGTGAATATCTAACATTTAGCACATTATCACATTCCACAAATCTGGATTTCCGTCAAATTTGGCTAATTTGGATGAGGATTGCCCAGACCTATACCTTACACCTGTTTGCTAGGGAAGAAATATAGGGCTCGTGAGTGAGGTTGTTTGTGTCATCATTCACCCTGGAAAACCTGAAGATACTCTCCCGAAGTTCAACAGTTCGCCCCTGAAAAGTTACCGAAACCCAATACGAAAGGATCGTCTTCCAACCACGATTTTTCACGGGCTATGTTAAACTTATTTAAACTTCGGGGGTGTACTGCCTCGAAGTCATATACATAACCAGCCTTGGGGTATCGCCCTTTCACCTTCAATATGGGAGCCATCAACAGCGGGAGGCCCAAACATCCGGCGTCTTCACCAGTGAAGGTTGCTGGTTTGACACACTTTTCACGGGATTTTCTTCAAAAAAATATCCCAAATGGATTGCCAGATTCTTATCATCAACAGTATATGGATGCCCTTGCAACCAATAAAAGACTGGCAGAATTGGAAGATGAGATTCCTTTTGGTTATTTCGGGTATGTATGCATGAGACAAAACGAAATACCGACACAGCTGAGCAACTTGCGCACTCGTAGCATTGTTGCTATTCAATCTTCAACATTTATACAGTACAGTATTAATCCCTAGTCTTCCAAAATCCCCAAATACCTTCTCAGGAGATGTTTGGACCCCCTAAAGGCCTATTCTCAGGAGAACTGAAATAATAGCTCCACATCCTATCTGGCCATCAATGAAATCAAATCCTTGCATCATTCTAAACTAAGCTTGATCATCACATGCATCCAATATCATCAATATATACTCACACTTCAAAAATCAGAAATCATCTTGACTCAAGTCTTTGTTTTCAAAACAACACATTGACATTCATCCCCAAACAAAAATCATTGGAAAATATATACCCTACATATCCTTCCATAACATCAACCTACCTTTGGGGGGTAGAACGGTTCAACACCCCCGCACCTCACGTAGCACTCGAATCACCTCCTCCGGACACGCGGGAGATGTCGATGTCGGGTTTTTTCCCGTCGATGGATCCGGCGCATCGCCTCCGGGGGAAGATCTGGAAGATCTGAAGAAGATGATAGTAGGTGGGAACGATGATGAACACATGAATAAAACAACTGATAGATTATGGTGATGATGATGATGATGATGATGATGACGATGATGAACATGATGAATCATCATGATCATGATGATGCTGATGATGGAATCTGATCTATATATTATCTCTTTGAAACCTATATGTGAAATATTCTGAAATCATGTCTGTAAACTTAGTTCATGCTACATCTTCAATGAAGACACATTTGGGTGGTGCACATTGGCAAATGTGAAATCGATCTGCCTGACTACTGAGCGGGAAAACAGCTTTGGGCAAGGTCACACCGTGTATGAATGATATACAGAGAAACACATATTATATAAAGGACGATGGCCATTCCAAAGCGTTGAAGAACCTTGAGAATCTACAGATTCTCCATCGCATGCGAAGCAAATCACGTGACCGTCACGAATGATGGACTCAACATTGATCTACCATACATATCCCCAGTTCATGATTCACACCACACCTACAACAACAACAGTACTAGTAAGATAGTCCTTGAACCATTGGTGGCTGGAGCACCAGGTTTTTTCTCACAAAAACCAAACAATATGTTCATTTCAAGGGCTGCTATTATGTCAATTTCGATTCCACCCAACGTTGTCAGATGTTGTTTCCGCTATGATTCCAGCGTTCTCCTTCCACTTCCTCCCCTCCTCGCCTTCATCTGGTGGTCGGCTCTCAGCTAAATTGTCAGTCTCGTCCTGACACGAATCAAAGGTTCGTTCCAGCCGATTCCAAAATCATTTCCTTGGCTGTGCATAGACAGGGTTATGGGGGTTACATCCAATCATATGGGAAGTAGTTGGGTGAGCCCCTAACCCTGTCTATGTGCAAGTTTCGATCATTCCCCAAAAATCATACCAGTTGTACGACTCACATATCGAAAACAACACACCTTCCAAAAGAAGACGATCAGATTACTCCGTTTTCCTGTGATAGAGCAAAATCACTAGGGGTTGCCGGAAATGATGCCACGACAAAATCATGAACATGCGATTTCAAGGTGTGACAATGAAAAGAAACCATCCCTTTGTGAGATATCTGATATTTTTGGAACAGAATTGCCATGTCATGCGTGGTACAGTAAATCCATTTTCATCTCAAGCAATTTTCCCATCCTTTCCAACAGAAAAGTGGACCTTTTTCCACTTCAGAGCCTCCAAAGTGGCCAGCAATTCAGGTGTCAATGCATCAGAAAAGCTCCTCCAAAAAGAATCCCGGCGAAGTAACCCTTCGGGTTGACTGTTAGACCCCTGAAAACTAACATGACAGGCTGGAAGCTCCCCACATTTTCAATGGGTAATACATCTTCATTCATGGTGGAGGTTCCATTGTCATGTTAGTTTTCTGGGGGGGTAAGAAACCTGCTAACAATTACTTATAGTGCCAAGGCCCATATCGAAAAACACAAAATCCTTTGGAAACCTCTTAAGGTCTGGATTATAGGTATGAAAACAAGATCTGCAAACACTATCGACCTGCGACATAACATAGCCCTGAAAAACGATGGTTGGGAGACTTCTTTCTTGGGAAGGCCGTCATTTTGCGGGGCTATGTTAAACTTCATGGGTGTAGTGTATTGCTAATTCTGAATATACACTTGGGCTGAAATGTAGCAAGAGGAGTCGTCCCTAAGATAAAAGTACCTGTTGGGGGGGCGGTGCCATGTCACCACCCCAAAGCGACTAGAAGTTCCCAATGGCAGGAGGGGAGCTGGAACATCGCATCTCCAAAACGCATAGCTCAATTAGCTCCTTGGCTCCGTCCGAATCATCTCATATCATGACTTAGTCAATAGAATCGAAACAATATTGTGAAGTTTGACATGTAGAAATTACACACCACAAAGAAAAACAAACATCACACAACATTAAATTATTATTAAGCACTTCTTTTGTCACCCAACCCCCTTCCTAAACCAAATCCAAGCTGGTGAATGATTTTTTCACAAACAACATTCGGCCGGAGATTGCATGGGCATCATTGCAAAACGGATTGCTTCAAGGTCCATTTTGTGTAGTAGTTTCTTGCAAAGACGATGAAATTTTATTCAACCATATAGATCCATTGAACCAAATAACCACAACTCTCCCCATTGTTTTTTTGTGTGGAAAAAACAGAAGAGATTTGTCTATACATCCCAAATCTTTGAGAAAACCCATCTTGTTCGGGTCCTTTGTTCGTTCTTGGTCTTGAATTTCAGCAGTGAGCAGTTTCTGATGGCAGACAAAGTCTGGTGCTGATGTTTCAGTGCACGCTCCTAGGAGGTTGGACAAGAGACCACCCTTGGAGCGATTGATGAAGTGATGGTTTGCTTGATGATGTCTTGAATACCAAGAAGAACTAAGAGGATAATGATTGATGTCTTTAATTATTATATCATATCAATATGATAGCATATCATTAACATTATCATGTCATTATCAGATCATTAGATATCATTAGCACATTGATACACTGACTGTTATCATATCTTTCACAACTGTTTGCATTTCAGAGGAGAATCCCCCAAAGATAACCTGTTCAGGGTCCAAATGTTGATCATACTTAAGAACGACTCTTCCACCAAAAATGGAGGGTTGAACATGTTAAACCTAGGTTAGTTGATGGTTTCCTTTAAAAAGGAAACGGGGTGGTTCTCCACTGAAGCATGATGATTGGAGGTGAGGAGGGGTAGCTGATATATATAGAGTGCTCAACCCTTCATCCAATTGCATGGAACAGATCCTCATCCCGGCTGCTCACAACTGCTGATCACAACACACACACACACACCACCCAGGTAGTTTGGACACAAAACTCCAAGGTTGTTTTGTGAGGATGAAAACCTATTAGTTAGAACGTCATCTGAGGTAACATCGGCAGAGTTGTCACTATAAATTCACCAGGATGCAAAAAAGGGTAGTTAGGCTACGAATTGTTGGTTGCATCTTGGCAAACCTTACTAAGTCGTTTGTTAAAAACCCATCAATGACTTCTTAGTCGGTTGCACTACATCCAAAGTCCCCCTAAACTCCGAGGAACATCGAGGAATTACATGTGTCATGTCCGGGTTTCTCTTACACTCCCTAAAACTAACAGCTCGCCCCTGAAAATAGGCCATCTCAAAAGGACACTAGTCTTCCAACCATCAATTTTCAGGGGCTATGTTAGTTTCAGGGAGGATAAGCGTTTCTTTTCCGTTTCCCTTCAGCCACTTCAACCACCACACCCCACACCTGTCTTCTTGTAGTTGGAGCTCCAGTGATGGGTCCGGGAGCATTGCTATACTTTCGTTTCATCCTGGCACGATATTGCGGTCGCAAAAACCAGACATATTCTATTTGAGGTCAAGAATGACAACAAATGCTCCACGGAACGGTATTGTTGTCTTATGATACATACTTCTACCTATGACATTATTTAAATGTACATTGATCACTTTCGATGATATCTATGTATTTTTTCCTCCACAAACTAAAATAAATGAATCGTCCAACCATCATCATTCAGGTGCTAACTTCTACATGTCAATTAAAATATAGGTCAAAAAATTCCAACAACACAATACATGGAACACCGTCTTGAGAATCATGAAATGGCGTTCTATACATGTGTCTGTAGACTCAGTCCTTGCAGGACCTATTCAGAAACATTGGATACATCGTAGCAGGGCTGGAAACATCGCTTCCGATGTAGCGTTGGAATTGGAATTTTCTCTATTTCTATATAAATATGGAGAACCCAGAATGACAGTGAATGATCTCTTAAGGAAGTATGTGTTTGTCATTTTTTGTTGACATCATGTACGGTTCAATCAGTGTTGGCCATGACCAAAAACTTGAATAATAAAACCTCATGACATATTCGATGCAACACAAACATCTTTCATAAAATCAACCTTGGATACCTTTTTCATCTACGAAGTTTTTAAAACCTCCCTCCTTTCCCCCTTGGATTTTACCAACCGATCCATCATCATCCCCCAACCGTCCCTCCACCTGCCATCCTTGCCATACAAACGATTCACAGCCTTTGCCTTCGATCCACTTCCTTTACCTTGGGCGCATTAAACAATAATATTCACTTGAGGTTTGTTGGAGCCTATTTTTTAATTTGATGGTGACTCTAAGCTTTGTATGTGTATACGGATGATTTCCAATATCAAACTATAGGCTAGGGAGTTTATTTTTCACTCAAAAAAAACAACGAGCAGGGGCAGCTTTACTCTCTCAGAGCTTTTGTCCATCCTTCCCCTTGGAGCCCCACTGGGGTATTCCGAAATTTGGAACTTTAGAATGCATCCAACTTTTTTTGGTTTCTCTTGTTTGTTTTCAATGGGTGGATCGCACTTTTGAACCTCAATAGGACAGAATATTGAATACTTTAGTTGAATGATATCAATTATGTCTGATATGTTGAAACACATTGTGAAACTGGGGAACAATACTTTTCCTAAAACCGAGACTTTCTCTGCTTAAATGTGATGCTTTTTACAACCAAAACCAATACGACTTGAGTGGCAAAAGAAAGGGATCCGGATCCAACCTTTTCAGGAAAGTGATGTTTCCATACTACTGATCCGGATAAATCCCATACCAAAAAACTCATGTGGGATGTATTCAAAAGCTTGGTGTAAAGCTTGAAGTACACGAACCCCTGAAATCCTGAACACCTGGATCACCTAAACATCAGACTTAGTTGAAATCCGGGGACATCAGTCATCTGAAGCATCCAAAACTCCATTTTTGCTTCGGGTTTGTCCAAATGTTCCCAGGTGTACAAGGTGGGGCCCCTACGATCATTATGGATGGGGTTATAACTATAGTGATAAACCCCAAAAAATGCTCGAAAATCAATGGGTAACTGGGGTGTGGGGATCACAAAATAAACCGTTGATTCTAACTCGGCCAGATTTCTGAAGCATCAACACTTCCAACAGCTACACCCTGACCAAATGAATGCACTGATAATGACTGTACCTTCCTCCAACCCAAACATGTTTCATTCAATATGAAAATACGGCTCGACGATGAAATCCTTACTGTATCATATTGTTTAGCATCAACACATGGGGGTTTTTGTGTGAGTTCATCCAAAATGTCGAAATAAAATCCTATATGACCCGGTATGATTTTGTAAAAAAAAAAGCTTGATTGTTTCTGGGATTCATGGATATGCTCTCGCACGTTCTGATAACTTACATATTGAGGAGTGAATCTTGGTTACTTGAACAAAGATAGTACGTATCCCATGCTCATATTTACAACATAATGTACTGAATGTAGGGTACCTTCTGATAAACTAAAATTCCTGACAGGAACTATATATCCTTTCCAAGAGGACATGCAATCCTTTCATGGCGTACTTTCAAGCCAGCATTGTTTAGTTTGCCATATCGTCTGAAATCAAAGATAGATGCCCAAAACAGCCATATTTAGAAACAAACAACAACTTTGGCATCAATGTGAAATTGCTTTTGTGTGCATGACCAAGCCACTATTTACAAAAAACATATCATAGTGACACCACAATCACATGGTCAACCTGCAACCATAACCCATGACCCCTCGGCGTTGAGGTCCCATTGACTGGCACAAGTTCTGCGGCCTCGCATGTTCTGACGCACAAAGTTGGCGCCGAAGGGTAAGGCAGCAGCCATCTGCGGAACCGGAAACGGTGGATGTGGGAAAACTCAAAGGGAAACAGTGACAAAACACGTAGAAAACATGGATAACACATGTTTAATTATTGTTTTAAAAAAACAGTTCTAGATACATGGGTGAAACATGTGAAGATTTTGCAGAGAAACATGTGCAAATTGTACAAAAGAGATTATGTATTACCTGTCATTTTTGGCAGCATTTTTGATGTGTTCTTTAGCTTTTGCACTCCTTTTGGCATTGATGGATCTAGATGCCATAACAGGGTCCTTGAAGGCATGAGGAGGAGGATGGTGTTGGTGAAGAAGGATGAGGATGAGGAGGGACATGAAGGGGGATAAATAATAAACAGAAAGCATGATGAACAATTAATTACAGAACATCAATTTTATATGTTCCAGGTGAACAAGTAAGAATCCGCCCCCCAAGCCCCATAGCCATAGGTACTCCATGAAGGGTGGTACTCCAGCCCCGTCCCCCCGTAAATGTAGATGGTGGTATATCCTGTAGTATTCTTTATTGACCCGGATGCTATGTTCCAGGTTCTGGGGTCACCACGTGCCATTGGGGGAGTGATGGTGTAAAGATTGACAAGAGCCCTTGAGATGAAATAAAACAAAATCACATGGGGTAAGATGTTGCAAGTTCACATAAGATAAAACAATGAGGCAAGACCAGGAACAACACCATACTATCAAAGAAAAAGAGATTAGATGAGACAATTTCAGACAATGCAAAACAATCCGTACCTTTAGGTGAATAATAGAGGCCACAACAGTTTGCTCAGTACAGTTTTTCAACGTCGAAAAAAGTTGCAAATTATGCAACAAATTGGAATGTCAGGTGCCGGGTCTGCTGCAAAACTGCTGGCTTTGGGACTCTCCCAACCACTGAGAGGTTGGACGGTCATCACATTGGGGGGAGGGTTGGTTCTGCGGGTAGATCGCCGCACAAACAAATGTAATTATAGCATTCATTGAGCATGATGAAATGATGTGTGCCATTTTCAGATGAATAAACAGGTGTATATATTACAAGATACAATGCAAGATGATATATACCTTTTGCATACAAATAAGAAGGGGAGGCAAAAATGACAATATCAAGTCTGCCGAAGGCCAAGTTAAACATATGTACCATATGCAATGCAATCATATTCAGTGCGTAGCAACGTGGCTGAATGATCAGGCCTTTTCAGCCACAGCCGGCTCAACAGCTTTTGCATTCTTGGGAGCTTTTGCTGCCCGACGTTTGGGGGCCATTGTGGGGCGAAGCGTCGGTGATTTGGAATCTCTCCAGATACATCAACAAGTGAGTTGGTATATACTTGGATGTAAAAAAGGGTTATGCAACAAAAAGAAACTATTGAAACAGCTGTATCTTACGGTTGTTGCGCTGCCTCTTTGACAACTGTCATATTCTGTCAAGGTCCCAAATCAAATCAACTAATCTAGTTGGTTGTTTGAACCCATTTGAAAAATACTAGTCAAATTGGATCATTTCCCCAAGTAGGGATGAACAAAAACAATATTTGAAACCACCACCCAGTAGTTGAATCTATTTTGTTTTCTTGTCTTCTCTTGGTGTCTTTCATATAGCTGCAACCTCTTGGAGCCCAAGGTCAACAAGTTGTTTTTCGTGTAGCTGGTTGGGTAAACACGTGGGAAATGCGGGAGGATTCCAACCAACATGAGGGTAGGAAACAAAAAACAAAACAGGCAACTAGGCTGAATATCTGTAGAATTTGCGAGGATACTTTGGGTCATTGAAGGAGTTCATTCTGGAGTCAAGCAACAAAGAAGAAGGCCAAACACATAAGATTCAATAATTAATTTTTGGATTGGCTTTGGCGGCTTTGCTTCTGAAAATGTAGAAGAGACGAATCTGCAACCCTGACATTTCATCCATCGCACCCCAATCCCAGCTTTCACTAGCTTGACATAAAGTAGGCGCATGCTTCGTTGGAGTTTCCATTAACGAGAACCACCATTTGGGGTGAGGTCACATTTGTTGCATCATAATTCACATGCTAATATCCTGTTAAAAGTATAACCATTCACCATACTGACACACTGAGTTTGGTGAACATTTTGAGGAAACACTCCCTGACAAAGCTACCCTTTCCAGTAATGTCAGGTGTTGTCCAAGTTTTCCCAGATCGATGCCAACGGTTCTTGTCTTCACCAAGTCTCTCGAGATGTGTGACTTCAATGGACAGGATGGCAACACGCTTCTTCAACCTATGGCGAGAGCACTGGTACTGTAGCTGTAGATAAAGTAGGATCAAATGTACAGTAACACTAAGATTCATGGATATACAGTACTTGTATAACTCTGGAACTAAATAGATAGTAGTACTGCATTCAAATCCAATACGCTAAAACACAGAATTATAGCATGTGAAACGTAAGTGTAAATGCGTTACATCATGTACCAGGGTATTCAAAGTGGCCCCCTAAATAGGTCTTGAATCGAAAAGGTCACAAATCACCACGTGATAGAATGACATGCTGGCATCTAGTAAAACAAATCCACATGGGCATCCCAGGTCAATGTGATAAAAACATATCTTAGTTTTTTAACCGCACAGCAAAAGGAAAGAAAGTGCCGGCTCAGTGTGAATAAACACATGTCATATATGTATGCGTATATAATAAAGACTCCTTCATATATTTTTTTCAAGTTGCATGTTTGTATATTCCTTGAATTTGCGTATTTCCTCAAACTTTCACAGGTTCAGAAGTTCCCAAACAGCAACCCTCACCAGGTACAAAGTGCTGCAAATAAAGCAAGTCCCCCGTTTCAGTAAGGTTTATACCTCACCGCACGGCCTCCAAATACATCCAAATACTACATATCAACTTCTCATTTGTACCCTGAAAGTCCAGAAATCTATCCATTTTCCACCCAACAGACATCGACAGACCTGAGATTCTCCACCTCCAAACCAGAGACCCTGGAGGCAAACATCGTGTGACTTTTCATCATGTGAAACGGTGGAGGGAAGAACTTCGGTCCAAAAATTGTCAGAAAAGAACACCAAACATATCTCCATGTGTGTGGTTTGGAAATCTGACACAGGCTTTCACACGCAGTGGAGTGTTTTTTTTGGTAGGGGGGTTCACTACGGGGATGCACAATATTTTTGAGGACATGTTTTTGTTTACACTACTTCTGCTCAGGTTTCAAGAAGGATCAATGCAGGCGAGCATCTGATGTCGAACCCATAGGATTGTCTCAGAGCTGGATTTCCCTGATCTAAAAATCCCTACACAGATTCTCATGTATTCTCACAACCTCACACACACATATCCATACATATCCTGCATATCCGATCCGAACGGTGATGTAGCAAAGTTGGTACATCGAAACAAAAAATAGCTCCCGATCCCGAGCTGGGTCACCTGGTTGAGAGCTGATCTGTCTTCTTCTTCACCTGACGAGCCGACGACTGAAAAAAGTTGGGAAGATGGGTGAAACAGGTGTTTTTTGGGGTGAACGCATGGATGGTGGATGTGTGTGGTGGTGGGGGGGTCTAAACATCCAAAATTGCAAATGATCTCAAATAAGAATCATTTTATTCGTACTTCCTTCAAAAAAACTAAAACATCTGTTGACTCTGTTCATGTCTTGTGAACAGAAGAGGATGGGGCTTGGAGGTTGCTGGGTTTTTTGAACCCAAAGATGATGATGAGTGTTGGAGCTTTTTGCTCAAATGATGGAGTCATGTTGTTACCAGATTAATTCCTAAGTTGTCACCCAAATGATCTGCCATAGCTGATGGACAAACATGCAGCTACGCAGTTGTGAGGTTTGTTTAATCATCAAACCTACTATGATTTAACTCTGTGTCCATACCTCCACACTTGTTCGCCAGAGTGTGTCCATCAATTACGGTAAATAAAACAACAACTGTGATGGAGTTGCTAGTTTGATTGAAATCACTTCCAGCTTTGTAACCAAAAAATACAGTCATCAAAAGCTGCGAATGAATTGATGTACATTTATACATATATGTGTATACATAGATATATAGTTAAACTATATTAAATTGTAGATATATACTTCAAACTTGCAGTACCCATCAAGGCCTGAAATGACTGGTTCAGCTGGTTGATACAAATATCTTATGGATCGTATCACCTCGTGCATCGGATCCTCATATTAAGACACCAACTGAAACCCAAAATCCTAGCGAACATATGTTCCTGAAAAAAATATTCTAAGAGGTTTTTGTTGGGGGAACTGGATGGATGATACTAGAAATGAAAAGGAAACGTCATGGCCTCTTTATATAGCTGTATGTGTGAACAGAAAATAAATGTGTATAAATAAATATATATATATAATATATATATATGTAACTATATAAATGAATATGTAGATTAAATATATGTATCGTGGTGTGATTCCCTTCCCAATCACCAGAATGCCAGTGCATAGAGAATGTTAGCAGTTTCTGTAGGATCCCCCAAGCCTTAAAAAAACAAATCTTCTGGTGGTCACAGGCGTCTTGGGAGGGCCCTTGTCCCATAGCCATCCCGTAAACTGTGGTAAACCACCCGAGCTGATTTGCCATGATGTTCTGACTTTTGGAAGTACTTAATGTCTCAAAATTAGGACATCCAACAAATACTTGGAAACCATGCACATGCAACTCTTCAGCACCAAACAACCAAACAACCACACATCGTCTTGCACAGTATGTTTTCTTCAAATACCGAATAAACTCATATACAACTACCTACCACCCTTTACAACCTGAAAAAAATGAGTCTACATAAGCTATATACGTAAGCTGTGAGTTATAAGAGTAGCATCTACCTTCCCAAGACACTGAAACGAAACAGCGATACGGCCTACCTCCATATCCACTTCCGATTCAGTCTGACCTCAAGGGGGGAGCCCCAAGGTTGGCTGCGAAAGCCGTCCAAGTCATTGGGGTCACCAGGTCCAAGTCACAGGTGACCGGTGAGCATTCAAATGCCAAAGGCTTAAAGGGTGGCAACCACCCTTGCCAACATAACAAAATAGTCTTCCAACCATTCAACAGATCCATCTTAATCTATTTTACAGCTCTTCTGATACGTATGTTAGTTGATCGAGATGTGTTCCACCCCTTTTCTATCCTATTCTCCGGGGTAGATCTTTAGAAATTTCCTGAGGCTCCACGCTGATGTAGGCAGAAGGATCCTGAGGTAGAGATTTTTATAATGGCAGGTCAATAGATACTTCCCTTGCAGAAAAATAGCGAACGTCCCCTGAAAAGGGACCATTTGAAAAGGAAGCCGGATCATCTTCCAATCATCATGTTATTATGGACTTATGGACTTATGGACGAGGCAAACGTCACCGTCCGATGAATCACATTTAATGGTTTTTCAATCTCACAAGGCTCATGATCTGAGGTATATAATTACCTCGGTAATTCTATGTCTTCCTACCAGTTTTTTTTGACAGAAAATGAGTCTATGACCAACTCATTAGATGCGAAATGATGCCAAATCATTCATTGGTTGGTTAATGAAATCTGCTGGCCAACCTTAATCCAAAACGGATCGTTTATCATCATGTAGTCATGGTGCTATAGACACCTCCCTGACATTAGCGGATTTATGAACAGGTTTTACGATGGAGGTTCATACTAGTAACAAAGGCATCCTCCGGAGGTCGCTATAAACAATACTTTCAGTGGGATTGTGTTGGGCCTTTGCTGGAAAGCAATGAAAATTCATGCTGCATTCCTTGCTTGCCATCTGGATGGGGAAACACATGTATCATATTACATCATGTAACCATGTGCATTGCGCGATGATGATGATGATGATGATGATGATGATGATGATGATGATTCCGCTGATGATCATGCTGATGATCATCATGATGATGACCATGATGATCATGATCATCATGATGATGACCATGATGATCATGATTATCATGATGATTCATGATGATAATGATGATTCATGATGATCATGATAATGTTCATGATTTAAACATCTAAGCACCATTTCATTGTGTAGCCAATGCTCATATGAAGTTTGCATGTATCACATCTTATGTACGTATATATAAACAGATTTACATAATTGCAAATACAAAAATTCAACTATACAAATATATTAATACATAAACAGAACAAACATGCTCAACATATGCCCTTCCAAAATCCCCATGGTCGCCACACATAAAGTGTTGCTGACATCCTCAGCTTCCAGCTTTGCCGTTCCAGAGAAAACTGGTGACATATGACAGGCCCCTACCAGTTATGGGGTGAAATACGGCCCCTAGAAATGACCCTTATAAATCAGCTTCCATCAAAACAACCTACTTGTAGAGTTATAACTCCATGTATTAAGTGGTCGGGGCCCATTTTTTGGTACCCGAAGAGAAAAGGAACAAATGTCCCCTAAAAGGGGGCCATTCTCCAAAATTGAGGAAAAGGGGAAGCATGCGTCGATGGGAACGCGAAAAATCAACAAATTTGGGTCATGCAAACCTTTGTTGTCAATTCATATTTCCTTTCAAAATACACCCTTCTCGATTGCTCGCACTTAAACAATGTATGATGTGTAAACAACTGTTTTGAAATGCAACTGCATGCACTATATATTATCCAAAAGGCAAACAAACGTTTACCCATCAAGGAATGCGTAAATCAAAATAAAAATCACATGTAATTCAACAAGATACAGTAGAACAATAGACAGTTGCAAACACAAAGAACTCCTGGGAAACTCATGTCATAATCAGTTTTATATCTTTACTCTACCTATTCAAAGACTCCAGATCCTGACTTGTCAGCATGCTTTGTTCACCTCCTATTCCCGATGAAGAAACATTTGAAGGGAGTTTGTTACACCACACCAAAAATCCTTAACTTTTTGTGCCGCTGACTCGCATCGTCAAAGATGTCAACCCTAGCCCTAGCCAAACATAGCCGAACCAAGGTGCCATCAAAAAAGGCTCATGCATCTCAATGCAAATCATCTAGGTCCATACACTTAGAGAATTCAAGCCACCCTCTGATCTACCATAAAACCTGAAAGGCAAAGGGGATGTTTATCAGAACTGTTCGTGTATGGCAGGCCCAAACCTTCAACATGATGGCTAAAAAACACTGCAAATTTGGAAATACATGAAAAAAGGAATCGCCTCAAACCTGGAAAACGTGGACAGTCCCAGCAAAAAGGCCACTCAGAGTTTATATACTGTATACATATCTTTTGTACATGTAACATTGATTGATCAGAAGTCAAATTCTGGTAGTAAAAACTTTGATTTGTCGATCCACACTGCTTGAAAGGACATCAAATCATCTTCCAATCCCAACATTCAGATCAGATGCGAGCTGGTGGAGCAATCGTAAAAACCCTCAAATCCATGGTACCCAAAACCCAGTTCTGGGGTAACAAGGGTATTATGAAGTGATGGTTTTCGCAAAACCCAAGGAATCCAAAATAAAGAGGTCATTTGTTGGTCGTCCATGGATCCTACGACTCCCCATCTTCCTTTCTCAGAGGCCGGGCTGTTGTGGAAAACCACCATGGCGCAAAGCCAGGTTCTGCGAAAATTCCGGTGCAGGCGGAACGATGCATTTTTGTTCGTTACCGAGGGGTGACATTCGATAAACGGCGCTGTGAAGGGTATGGTGACTGCATGGGTCGGTGGATAGAACTTAGACTATAACAAAGGAATCGTTCAACAAAAGGAAACTTTGATGATTTATGATAGCAATTGGTATAAATCTACCGCCTTCTTGAATTCTAAAAGGTATAAATCATCAACGATGGGGATCTGACTTTTAATTTATGTACATAAAAGTAGACCAACCATGGAGTGATTCCAGGGCACATTACTTGGACTGTTTCACTAACTTTTGTTTGAGGGGTGCATTGCTGCAGTTCATTTTGAGTGACTCTTCTTTGGAACGTGGCATCAACCTCAAGTGGATAGTGAAAAAGAACTACATATGTAAATGATATGGATATTTGTGGACCTGTTGCATCCTTATGAAAATTGCCGGCAATGCAAAAAAATGAAGGACACACCGGGAGAGTAGATCTTGGTGTGACAAAAATTACGGGTTTGCAGTGAAGAAAAAAAATATACTGCAGCCTGCATATTCACCGCATCATTTCACACATGTATACACATACATACGGGGATTGGGATAGGCTACCACAAAGCTGCTGCCAAAACGCCCCGACCCCCTCCGATGTTGCAGCTAACAACATGGTGCAAGTTGCCCTTGTGGCAATTGTAGAAAATGGTGATGGTTAAAAACTGCTTGGTGCAATAGTGGGTTGCTTTACAGTGAGCCATGTCAATCACTTTAAGAAAGGGCCGTAATACTGCTATACACATATAATTACAGCATACCCTCCAGTAAACTAACATGGCAATAGAAATTCACCTTTTTCCAATAGGAAATACATCTTCAAATGGTGGATTTTCCATTGCTATGTTAGTTTACCGGAGGGTATCTACAATATTTCAATATTCAAAAACACCTTCCAAAATCCACGGGAAAAAACACCATACGTATTCCACCTTTTGAAAATCACCATCCACATCCATCCACCCCGAAACCGGGTTTGGTTTGTCAAGATCACCTGTTGGTAGATTTGTTCACGCAGCATGGAAAGCTCCTTGTAGTACCTTCCGGGCGACGGAAGCTCCGGAGGCTTCGTTTGGAAAGGACGGTTTGACCAGCAGCTTCGGGTTACTCGAAACATTGACAAACTTTCGGATACTATATAATTATATAATAGTGCTGGATAATTTTTTATGTATGAGACAATTGTTGGGATATACATATATATAAAATATATATAATATATATATATTAGATGCTTGAAATAGCGGGACTGTCATATAATACTTGTTTTCAAATCAATCACACTGTATTTCTAATGTATTTCTCTAATAGTGCTGGAGACAATCAACTCTCGAGATAAGGTCTATGGACAAAAGCCTGCAAGAGACGGAACGCATAAAACAAGGTAACTGGCTACCCCAAAATGTGTCCATCAACCTTACAAAATTGTCTACAGTATATAGTCACAGGGCTTTCCATGTTACATATGTTACATACTCGGAGCTTTGCTACAAATCAATGTCTATGCCTTCGTAAATTCCGATTTCAATGTATCATAATGATACAGTATCAAATGTCACAACAGCATGTTAAAACCTGTATAACATGGAACATCTACATACTACATCTCAGGAACAACCGAGAAACAAGTATATACGGAAAAAAACAAAAACACAATGGTCTCATATTCATCTCTGCACTAGTGATCCTGTTGCAGACCGACGGCGTCCTGGGAGGGGGCACACCCCCATTGATTGCCGGGGAAAATGATCTGTTTCTTGTGGTATTTCCAGTTTACCCATATAGTCATCTGGAAACATGAACTTGTTTAGACTCCGGAATGGAGTCAATGAACATCTCACTTGTGTTGAGAATCTTTAATCATTTAACACGCTACAATGATATCATTTTCTATGGGCGTAAACGACTCGGGCCATGGATGTCTTGCTTTCACTCGTGGAAGCCTCATCAATCCAAGGGGGTCAAGGTTATCATCTAGTTGGTGGTTGAACCACCCATTGGAAAGGTCAAATTGGATCATTTCCCCAAATAGGGGTGACTACTAAAAGTATTTGAAACCACCACCCAGTTGAGTTTTTGAAATCATCAATCTAAGATCAATCTAAGGGGGTCAATGATCTTGCAGCCACAGCCATGTTGCCTCTATACTGCACAGCTATACTTTCTTCTGAATTGTTACGTTGCTTTCGCAACAGAAACATACCTCATTCCCCAAAGCACGCCTGTTCAATACCATATCAGATCATTTCATTCTACGTTTTCTTTCATGTGCTTCCTTGCAAACTTCAACAGAATCATCCATTTCACAGGGTCTCAACATGTCCAACGCATTGATACAGTAATTACTATATTACAGTACTGACTACCCCTTCAAAATACAACATATGGAAAACAACATCTCAATTGTGAAGAGTTTGACTTTGAACCTGCGGCTGCCAAACTCGAATACTACGGTGGCTTTGTTTCTGAAGATAAATTTAATATACAAATCCGCCATGTAGATGGTCAAACCACATGACGAATATGGCTGTACGGTTTGCCCTTTCTACATCAAGATGAGTTTCATGTGTAGCTAACTTTATCATGTATACCACCCGGAAAGGATCGATGGCACAAGTCCCACTAGTCTTGGTTTATCATGTTTATCATAGCCCCGTATCCAAATCGCCACCGAACTTGGGAGTGGAAACAGCCATCTACGGACTCACTACGGTGTACATCTACTTTCCAAGGTCAAACATGTCTAAACCAAGCTTGGATTCGCACGCTCCCCGACACTTCTGCAAGGTATCCACCAAGTTATCCACCTAAAAAGCTGCGAATGATGATGTGTTGTACAACATTGACCCAAATGCTCCACGTAACGAAAGTAACCATGTATGGAGTATGATGAGTAATTAATGTTACAACAAATGATGAGTTGGGATATTAAATAATATTGTATAATATATACATCATTCGATGGAATATTAAACAACATTACAAAATTATGAGTAAAGACCCAGTTGCATCCAGTACACTGGAATAGTTTTCCCACATGTGCTTGATTTTGGTGATACCAGTACATCTAGGCAAATCTTCCGGTCTGATGGGGCTTAGAGCTTAGGGGAGTACTCTATTTCTATCTCGGAGAATCACGCAATATTTTACCCACACCCTGGAGAGGATTCCACTTAAATAATCTGGACAGCTTCAGTTGTTGATGTGTGTATGATGTGCATACAAAAACTGCTGAAAAGCATAGAATTGTAGACACTTCCAAGTAATAAGTATGTATGTGAAACAAATATTATGTACAATGTACATAAGCAAGGTACAAGTATCAGATTGTACTTCCTGACGCAGCCACAGGAACCTAAAATTGTCGGCTAAACTTTTGAGTGGGTTCGGTTCCCCTGGCAGGCTCTGAGACTGAGAAGTCACACAACATCTTCAATCAATGCAAGTCAGTTTTAATTATAAACCTCTTCATTTGGCTTGTGTTTGGGGTAAATATAGGTACGTAGTAATAGTAAACATACATACAGTATATATATATATATATAGTAAGAACTAAAATGTCTCCCATACATGAATGCTATTGCCTATTTTTTTGATTGCCTGAGCACTCAATCAACTTGAATCATCTTACCACGTCTGACCCGAAACTGTACTGAATATGAAATCAGATCGCCAAAGGTGGAGCACCTCCCCCCCCGGAAAAAAACGAAGTGATCAAACATGGCCATGGAAAGCTTCCCCTTCAACTGGCCAGAGGCGGCAGATTTTGGCCATCCCTTACTACCTTACCATCCACCAGTCTTAGTTCACACCTTCCGGGTGAGAGTGGAGATTGTCTTGTGCATCGCCTCCAAAAAGCTGCAGCAAATTCATCCATTTCGAAAAAAGGAGCTTTTCCAAGGCCGGATACATCCCGGAAGATTAGCATAGAACCTGAAAATGATGCTTTTGGAAATACTTTGTTCCTTTTCCAGGGGTATATTCTCAGGTTCCATATTAATCTTTCGGGGTGTACATGTGAAAAAAAACACATGACATGTTTTATGCAAACGATTGGGGCCACATTGCCAGTAGTGGTCTAAGTCTGTTTTTGACCCGAACTTTAAGTATCCACATCTCTATAGATTGTTCATCTCAAAAATTGCTTTGAGCCAAGCTATTTGGGTGATTCCTCTCAAAAATTCCATCCAAAACTCTTCAAGCTACCCAAACTGAGAAAGGATGCAGAATTAAACTCATCACTCATCACTTTTGATGGTTCAGAACTCCGGCTAACCACCTGGGATGTACAAAACCCTGCAAATAACAGGGAAAACTCCCAACCTCAACTGGTTGGCCGGATTTCCTCCATCAACAGTATCACCCAATCCCCACCTGTATCCCATCGATAGAGACGCAAATGCGAGGCCGTCGGTCAGCATAGATGGGATCCACAAACACAATCTGATGGGCGGTGCGTTGCTAACGGAGCCGGTGTCTCGTTTGTTGTTTTTGTTGTCCCTTTCACGCGGCTTAGGTCACATTAGAGAAAAGTCTATGAGTATGAAATTGAGATGCTAACAAAGGATCATGCAATTACAGCCATCTTATATGAAGTTGATATGTCCAAAAATAATATAGCCAACACCCTCAAATGCATGTCTTGTGGTGATGAGAAGTTGAAGGAAAAAAAGTTGGCGAATCAAGTAAAGATGAGCATCTGGAAATCATCCCAATTTTGGGCACAGGCACAATGATCTTGGACGGTTTCTTATCCCCCCACGAACAAAAAAAACGAAGGACGACATGGGAAGTGTTTTTTTGGCACCNATTTTGGGCACAGGCACAATGATCTTGGACGGTTTCTTATCCCCCCACGCAAAAAAAACGAAGGACGACATGGGAAGTGTTTTTTTGGCACCATATTGCAGGATAGTTCGTAAAAAAATGATACATGTACCACCCTTTTACCACCGTGGATCGTTGGAGTTCTTTAAGACTGGGAAATATCTTTCGACATGCCATGTTTTGCCTATCCCATACAGTTGATGGAAGAAATCCTGCACCACCTGACATGTATGAAACCCTGTAAACAATGGGATAAACTACCTATCAACAGTATCATCGAATGAAGGATGTCCTCATGAACCTCATGGTGTTTGTTTTTGACTTGTCAATGGCTCCTCTTTTGCAGCGAGTTTTTTTGGGGGTCAACTCCTCCAATCTCGGCGGAACACTTCCGTAGCCTTGGGATGTCTATGGTACTTAGGAAATGGATTATTTCACCCTTATATAAGTAGGTTGTAAGTCCAATAAATAGGTTGTAAACTTCTAAACCAACTTACTGACTAGTTACTAACTTGCAATGAACACCCTAATAACCTTCCAGAATCTTGCAACATACCTTTCTCTGCCAGGGGTTGGAATCGGCCTGGAAAAAAACATATTGTGAAAAGTTGTCCGGTTGAATGACGTATCCCTTTGGAAATCAAAGATGAAACGAAAAAACACAAAGAAAAATGCAGAGATGATACTTTGATGAATTTGAGCAAATAAAAAACATATTTGACCAGCACTGTTTGTGATTCCTGTAAAAAGGGAACAACACTTCACAGATTCAAGAAATCCACAAAATCTCAGACATTCCGCAAACTCTCTGGTTATTGACTACCACACTTGGTCTGTTTTATTTAGGAACCAGCCTCTCGCAAAGTGCCACCCTTGCCATCATTGTAGTAGACCTCAATCGTTTCTATGATTTTTCCCGCTTGAGTTCTTGCGGAGATTTCTGGTGGCTTTTTGATGTTTTTTTTGAGATTGCAAGGAAGCGCGGAAATTGACGTCAACCCCAAATATAGTGGACAGTTGTATACTATATCATACTATATCTTCTCTATACTACCAACGGAAACATGAAGCATTATCACACGAAATTAATGTAGAGACGCAATAAATGGCGACATGAAATGCTATGACCGATTTAATAGATGCAATTCCTCATGGGAGTTGTGACAATGCACGTCTCCAACGAAGATTCAAGGAGATAGTATCTGCGCCCAAAAGAGACAAGAACAAAGACTAAAAAAACAAGGCACACCTCGGCATGGGTGATGTCTTTTGCAAGGTTTTTACGAACGGAAACAAAATGATGGCTGCCAAGGTTGTCGCCAGGTTTGCTTAGATGGCTAAAGAAAGTTGTTGCTGAAAACAAACGTGCGTAAGGATTCCAGGATGGGTGTGAGCAACTACAGTGTGCATGTCATGCATCTATGTTCCGTTCAGGTTCATGTGTCTGAGTTGTTATGTTGATGGGCTGGGTGTCTTGAGGGTATTTAGGCAATAACATGAGATGTACAGTACCAGTATCTTGAATCAGATCTATGTCAACATACATATCACCAAAGGAAAGCCACCAGTAGCTAACTAACTGCATATCTGGGCATATGTAGAGATGACACAAAACGGCACAGTATCAACATTCATTTGTAGGTCATCATAGATGTCCTGTATATGTCACACCATACAATGAACAAATACAAAGAAATACATGTGTTCACACGAGTGATAAGTACACCATTTAACAAGATGATCATGTCAACGGTTCATGCAGTGTCTCTTTCAGATTCGCTGGACATATGTGCTGTCAGGAAATGTGTCAGGACCTCCTCCAAAGTATAATTGAAAGAGACTCTCCGTTCAAAGTATGCATAGGGCATGTCATGTTTGAAGGATTCCAAATATGCAGATACAAAATAAAGCTGGAAAAAGTCAGTACTACCGACTATATATACCATAAAAATCGAGAAGGTGTGCAAAGTAAAACAATTCAACAACCTGCATTTTCAGGCCTCTGAGAGACTTGCATTCGAAAAAAAAAAACTACCGGTTGTTGGGGAAAGGGCTCTCAGAGAGTTTGCTCCACTTTGCCCGAATATTTCATGAATTCACACCTTGATTAGGAAACTAATGGTACCTCCATTCATTGCTCAAGGTTATCGTTGGGAAAATGGTCATATCACAACAGAGAGGTTCATGGCCGAATTAGAGATGCTGAAGAGCTCAGCACTTTGGTTGAAGCGAACATGATTTCTGGAAAAATAGTCCACCTGGGTTGTCCTCCAAAGATTGTTCGCATGAAAACTGGAGATCCGACGTCGATATATATTTTGAATATATATATATATATCTAAAATGTAAATATATATATTTACGTAAAAAAAAATATATGTTAAATAATACGTATGATTATGTGGTATATACATAAAACATCATAAAACTATTATATATTGGTTGGATGAAAAAATGTTCCAAAGAAATTCCCCATATGCATTAAACTCTATAGACAAATCGGGATAGTGGAATTCCCATGTAGAAAAACATGAGGACAAAACAGGTCTTTCTCCTTCGCCACTGCCCACATAAATCACAGGTGTTTGTGCATGTTTCCATTGTCTTTTGCCCAATCTTTGGCTCATCCCGGTAAGGGCCTCTAAAGTTTCTGGCTCGTCAAAGTCGTCAGTCTGCAAGCGGTACACATCCTGCAGGCATGTGTAACTCATTGGAATGGTCAGCATAGGAAAAATGGAATGCTGGGAACCCTGAGAATGCTGGATGCAATGGAAGCACGTGGTGAGGGTTTGCGATGAATATCTTCAGAAACACAAGGTTCACAAAAAGAACTGATTTGGCATCATGTTAAGTTTGTGGAGGCGACGTTTAAAGACCCCCCCAAAAAAAACATGCCCCTAAACGACACAATTTCTTCGGATGGCTGTCATGCCCACAAGAGTTCACACTTCCATTGAAAAGGGTGCTTGATTGACCTCCGCATTGCAGACAAAATGACATACATCCCTGAAAAATAACATATCCCCTGAAGATTGATGGTTGGAAGACTACTTTCCTTTTAAATAGTCCCTTTTCAAGGGACATTCGTTCATTTTCAGGGAGGGTAAGTTTTGTGAATATCATTCTTGACTTCTGGATATACATTAAAGCCTACAGGTTTCCAACATGAAAGCCACAACCGTTGATTATCACCGTATCACCACACATTTTTTCGAAAAAGTAACACACACACACACACACACGTCGTGATGTTTTAATGAAATGTCTTAACTGAAACTCTTGGCAAGACTAAAGTGTTCGACCACCCAAATTATTAGTTGCCATTTAGTTGCCATAATTTGCTCGGTATTATCGAAACATGATAGTTTTGTCACATCGCTGCTTCAACATAATCGAGGCAGAACCCTCCCCAAAAAATGTTCCAACCAAATGTAGCTTTGGACGATGGTACGGTTGTTGAGAGAGAGAGAGAGAGAGAGTGAAGACAACAGAAACGCCATCTATGAAATTATCGTGTTCTAGAAGAGTCGCAAATTATTCTTAGTGACCATATTTCATTCACCCATAATGAGGTCATTATAGATTCTGGATTCCTCCGCAAATCCACTATTGACTTTTGATGCAAGCAAAAATCCAGCACCAGTCGAAAAGTGTGTTAACATCCCTGATGAAGTACAACGGACTTTCTCCAACCGGTTTGACTACATGTTGTCCATACTCAACCCTAATTTTGTTGTGTTTAGCGTTTAGGCTGTAATTTTGCATTGCAATGACACACAAATCGTGCGTTGCCAGCCTCTTTTTTACAGCCTCTTTTAACTTGAGGTCGCCAGAAGGAGTTTCAGCAGAGGGTGTGCACCCCAAAATGCATTGTGACGTTTGCGGTAATGACAACCTGCAAATGATTGTTGGTCAGCAAAAGACGGTAAAAAGGTTTATTACGTATGTTCAAGATTGTTTTAAGTATCTTTCCTCCGGTTTCCAGGAAATTTCACAAAGAACGGAAAGATCATTCACAAAGAATGAAAGTTTCACATACACCCACACACAGAAAGGATGTTTTTCTTCAGGGTAATAAAGAACGTTGTGAGCAACCCCTTCTATTGAAGCAGTCTCAGTATCTAAAAGAGTCTTTAAACCAAATCAAAACAAAAGTAAACTAGTTGGTGGTTTCAACCCATTTGAAACATATTAGTCAAATTGAGTCATCTCCCCAGGTAGAGGTGAACATAAAAAATATTTGAAACCACCATCTAGTAAACAAATCTATCGGTGGTGGGTATGTTCAAGATGATGTTACCCTGGCAAGCAAGGAGTTCTTCCCAGAGAATCAATCCACAGGCGTTCCCGGAAGAGCATCCATCCTAAAGGCCATGATGGGAGGTTGCCATCTGGTCACTCTTTCCTATGAAAAGTAAGAGTGTCTAAACCCTGAACCATCTGAATTCTTACATAGGATGTTCAAAAAAATCCCAAAAATTATCCAAGTCTTAAAACACATCTAGTTGGTGGTTTCAACCCATCTGAAAAAGTATTGGTCAAATTGGATCATTTCCCCACATAGGGATGAAAATAAAAAATATTTGAAACCACCGCCTAGAAATTTAGAGCATATCCAGTTCGCCATGCTTTGATTCTGCCATGAGTGGATACGAATACGTAAAACCCCTTCGCAAGTGGTACAAACACCTGATTCCAGAAGGCTTTTTTTTACAAATAAGAATCACACTCATCCAATCATAGTTGGATATTTCTACGATGAGTTTTCGTCCCCGCCAAGTAGTATTGGACCGCTGTCATCCACTCGAATTCGGGGTCCAAGGGTTTGGGGGTTAGGGTTTTGGAAATTGAAGAGTAGGCATTCTAATTCAACATATCCTTCCCACTGGAAAGAGACAGACAAAGAAAAAACAGATTAAGCTCCTGATGTATTTCTGGCACAAGGTCTGTGTTGGTAGCAGTATTTTGGGTAGCCGAGCTACAATTGAGTTCATCTGAAGCTGTTTTCCTCGTACGAGTATCACATGGATCACGCCGCTTGGTTGACAGATTGAAAATTGTGATGCATCAACAACCATTTAACCAGCTCACTAACAAAGGAATCTTCTGTGAAGGCCTCAAAAGACCTATATGTCTGACCAACAGGGGAATCGTCTACTGATGTAGGTGGTGGTTTCAAAGCATTTGGAACAGGTCAGAGTCAAAATTGAACATCAAACATCATTGACAAATCAAAGGTCCAAACTCACTTGCGGCAAAACCACCACCAATAGGTATTGTATTGAGTACAGTATATGTCTCGACATCTCCATCTGGAATTGTTTTGTGTCCATCCATTGTCACTGCCATGCCTCTTCGGCAAAGGTCAGGAAGGACGGGCACTGTGCACGGCTAACTGCGTGCACAAGTGGCACTGCCACAGTCGCTGCGGCCAGGAAATGTCACTGAAACACCACAAGAAATGGACACACACCAAGTATCGAAACAAATTAAAAGGGACCAAAAGTTCTTGGGTTCCCTTGGGAGAGACACTGAATGATACCCTGAAATCATATTGGAGTCTGAAACACCACAAAAGTTTGACATTAAGCAAAAGATTTGGTGTGGCTAAGAACTAACTTATATACCCCTCCGCAAAACGAACGGCTGGAACCGGAAAATCACCCCAATGAAAAGGGGATCGGGATCATCTTCAAAACCTCCGTTTTTGGGAGTCTTTTCTGTAGGTGGGGTGCCCTGGTTCGGGACCCTCATCATCCTGATGACGAAGGCACCTTCTCCACGAATGGTCAAATCTACAGGTTGCCATATGATATCATGTGAGGATCCCCCAAAAAATGCACAACAATGGAAGGGAAATCCATCAGAATTACCATACATTTGTATTCTTTGATTGTCCCCAAATGGGGTCTCAATTAAAATGATCCCACCCATCCTGTATTCGATATCCACAACTGGAACTGATTTATGGATGTTTTTAGATCTTGCCCTGACCGACAAAAAGCGCTGCAGCGCATGCCTTGAAGAGTGTGAAGTCGAGCAAAAAATCGAAGCTGACTTTTTTGAAATGAAACAGACCTAAGCAGCTAAGATCTATATAAAAGTATTGACAGTATCTACATAGATCCCAAATGACCTCAATTTTTGAAGGTCAATTCCGCAAAACAAGGCCTTTTTCAACCAAAACAAGGGTCATTTGGGTTCCAGGTATGTAATATACATATCATGTATTTATGTGTTATACATCAATATCTCTATATATATATATATATACACAAAAAAAGATAAGTTCATATTTATAGATGTGCTTAAATATGTCTTTTTCGCATGTCCTCAAAACACGCAACCTTGTGGCCTTGGTCATGTTAGGAACCAGGATGACATATGAGCCACGAAAGAATCCCTTCTACTTTCCATTAGTTGTACCGGTTGCTTCATAGGGATCTCATAGAAATTATCATCCCTACATTGGGTATAAACCTGGGTATAATCCCCTAAAAAACCCTAAACAACCAGGGTTTGACAACCAAGTCTTTGGCAATTGTCAAACTGTTGTTTTTTTTGAATTTGGGAAACGCTGGTTTGAATGATTGACAAGTGTCACGTGACTTTTTAACCGAAATGAATGGTAAACGTCGTGGAGATTCAAGGTCGCATTCTGAGACAGCCTTATGCAACGGTGAGGTACAACAGTTCTTCAATGACTTAGCAGAAGTTCCAGGAAATGATTTCAGCAACATTACGCTCATATTGTGGACATGATCATTTTGCCATCACTTATTCATCATATCATGGTGAATCATAACACTTCACCAACGCATATTCCAAAAAAAATGAGTCAATGTTTAGAGGATTGCCTTACAATTCAATTCACTGTTTAATTAATTGCTCCCATCCTTCATCTGTCAAAACCAGTTACGTAGTACATAGTGAAATTGGATGCAAAATTGGGGGGTTCATCGGTTCATCTCCCCGTGAAAACCAGGTGGATCAAGCAATGGAGCTCTAGTAAAATGTACATACTATATGGGTGTTTCCAAAAATAAGGGTACCCCCAAATCATCCGTTTTAAAAGGGTTTTCCATTATTTTCACCATCCATTTTGGGGGTTTTACCCCTATTTTTGGTTCAACACCCATATAGGTACCAAAACTATGGCAACAAAAAATACTGCAACTTTCTATATCTCCAAACTCAAAAACTACCTCAAAGGGACGTGCAACGTGGCAAAAATCCGGCTGACATGAATTCATGAATTGACACCCTTTCGGTGAAGTCAGCTGCAGATTTGTGACTTCACTAATTGGTTTTGTGAAGGTCGAGTGGCACATTGGGCACACTCACCAAAAAACTGGATCCATAGAGAAGACCTCTACCTACCCGAACCAGGTTGAGTGGCACATTGGGCACACTCACCCAGATTTAGATCCATAGAGAAGACCTCTACCTACCCGAAACTCAAAGGATGAATCTAGTGAACGACATGCCTTAAAATGAATGAAGTGTCAAACCCAGTTTTGGCGAATCTTTGGAAAACCTGAAACTTGGCGTTCCGAAGTCCAAGTTTCCAAGGTTTGGCAAAGATCTACTTTACCACCAACATTAAGCCAAAACGGATTTGTGATTTGATCTTTTGATATTTGATGTGTTCGATATAGTCAGACCTTTTGGGTGGTGAAAACACAATCTTCTGGAAGTTCGAATGCATTTTAATCATTGGCTGCTCCACCCTGGTTGATAAATTGAAGCTCTTGATACCCTCCCCTTGATCCCCTCGGTTCAGCACGAAAACCGAGCTGCAAAGGTTCCAAGCGCCACACGTTGGAAACCGCCAAAAATGTAGCATAATTATAATTTTTGGATGTGTCTGCTGGTATTCACTTTTGGATCCAGTCCTTTTGGAGCAGGACTTGTAAACTCCACGTAAATTTCAAAGTTCGAATCGTTGTGAACAATTGAAACAAGAAACAACACGGGATGCAAAGGCGTTCGTTGGGAAGAGAGACATAAGTCACGTCACGTCTTTCTTCTGCCTGCTGCAGCCCCATTTAAGAAAGTCGAATTTCCTTTGGCAATGGGCCTGTGATCTTTCACGAGGTTCCGGAGAAACGTGCTTTCTGTTGCTGGACGGTCACGATGTAAATACAGGAACTTCCCACAAGATGTCAGTTGCCAGTTGGAATCGAAGTATGGTAAGCCTAAATACTCCAAAATGGATAGCTTTTCGTTCACATTCACAAAATTGTGTAAATCATTTCCTTCAGAATTGTCCAACAAAGTGAATGTTTATAGAAAAACTTGCTCAATCAACCTGGAGCAGGTACTTTCTGTGTTGTTGGATAAGTATCATACATGGAAGGAGGGCTTTCATATTTCCGTACGCTTAGTACGACATTCTAAGACATCATGGTGGTGGCCTCATTGCCATCCGCGGCCTCGTTATTTGAGCCTTGAAAACCCTTAGAGTTCCATTGGTTCCATCATAGAATGTGTTTGTTTGATTTAAACACCATGAGGGAGATTGTGGTACGGTTGATGGAAGAAATCCTGCACCAGTTGGTATGATACATATCCCAAAATCTATAGGGTTTTATACATCCCAGGTGGTGCAGGATTTCTTCCATCAACAGTATCACACTCTCATGACTCATCACATGAACACACCCAAAGTTTTTTCACGTAGCCCCTGGAAAGTTACCATCCCACAAGGAGAGTAGTCTTCCAACCATCATTTTTCAGGGGCTGTGTTAAACTTCCAGGAGGTAAAATGCCAAAACAATGTGTATATCATATCAATATACCTGAATGGATGATGTTGGGGTGCCCAAACAACATCCCTTGAGAGTAAAACAACACTCTTTGGAACATGTTGGTATAAAAACTACATATAGATATAAATACCAATCTACATAAATACCCACACACACACACAAAATATACATATAATATATATTTATATATATACATACATTCTGACACATATCTATATATAATTCTATTTACATAGTAGCATATATACGTACATCTTTTGGACATGAACTGGATGTACAAAGATACATCAAAGATACGGCATCCAAGATCTCTACGTTTGCAGCCACGTGAAAGCACGTTCCCCCAAGAAGTCGAGCAAAGGAAGGAAACGGAAGTTTTTTGCGCGGATATGACAGGCGTCCAGATCAGCAACCATTTGAAGCATGGATCCTCTTACCTTAAAGGGATGCCACAAAAATCTAGGTGGTTGATCTTGACCTTCAGGTGTGTTTGTTGTGAGGCGTATCTTGAAAATCATGGCCTTTTCCCCTGATTTTTGTCAACAGTAGGAAACGCGTTGGCATTTTCTTACGATGATAGCCTGCTTAGCTGTCTGTTTAATGTCTTCATTCTAGACCCGTGATTCCAAATAGAATCCAAAATGTCACACCAGGATCCTCAGAAATATCGTAGGTGCAGGGTGCGGTCCCGTATGTATATAGATATATATAATACAGCATATGAACAATACATACCAACACGTTCAAACGGTGTTGTTTGAATGTTCAGGGATATTGTATCGCGACACTTTCTCGTCCATTCAACACTCCCCTGGAAAATGTAGGTATACACTATACAAGTAATATGTGGATTATAACATACACCAACCCTGGTCGACGGTTGACAATTGCAGGTCCTTAAGTCGTTGAAAAAGAAAGGCCCTTGAAACTGGGTGCGAAAAATGGAGTATCACCCCGTTGAAAACTTCAGCCTCATTCCTTATCAAACAACCATAGCCATCGGAGGTTTGGAGGTTACGTTGTGATCCGGAAGCGTCACAAGTCGCACGTTGCCATCACGTAGGGACCGCAACATTTGCAGCTGGAGCCATTGGCATCCGGCGGTTTTTGTTTGCATCGCACTTGCAGGGCGGTTTTAAGGGGCCCGCCTTGCGGTCTGTGGCTGGCCTGGACAGAATCCCTGGTTAAACACACCTTTACACGAAGTAGTGTGATTTTGTCTTTATTCTCTGTACTTACCTCTTGTAATCGGGCGCTGTACCATATATCACACGTATATAATTATATATATACATTTTATGTATATATATATAGATATTTGTGAATATATGAATATATGATAATATATATATATAAATGTAAATACATGTAAATACATATTAACCTATGGTACATTCCATTCAACTAATGTAGCACCAATATCCGAAAGGAAAAATCATCTGCCAAAACCTTCTGATTGGAGGTGTAAGATGTTAGAAACTAGCTATGATATCTATATTTAGCCTGTGAGCAGAATGTCTGAAAGTATACCATTAATGAATGGCGTTGGTTTCTTGTTGTTTTCCAATCTATTCCAACCAACGCCGTCTAGGATCACATGCACCCCTGTAGAAACAAAAAATACGTCGAACACTTTCCTTTAAGGTGAATGGATCATAGTTCATGAACGGAAATCCTGAAATGAGATGGAATCTCAGAGTACTGCGACTGAAAACTTGCTCCAATATGAACCAAGAAAAACAAGTTCAACTTGGATTTTGCAGCACATCATGTTGGCAAATCTAAAGTATACAAATAAACCTGGCTTTGGTCAGATTGCTGTGATGAACTATGAGGAAAGACAGCATGACTGGTGACTTCAGGAGATCACCAAAGAAGCACCACATGAAGCCGCTACGATTCTGCATCCGTGGCAAGATGTTTTCAGGCTAGCGGTGATGTATGTACATGCACAAGCATTTGTAACGTGATTGAATGCAATATACCTTCAACAAAACTGGCCATTCCACATGCAAGTTGCAAATCTATGCGCATGTTCTTAGGGATGAGATATCTAGGTTTGCCATTTTGACACGCCAGGGCTTGATTTCCCTGGTATGTCATTGTGGCCTCCAGGGATTCTGCTTGGTCACACTCTATTGGGTCAGCCTTGAGGCTAAAGGTTTTCCTCCATTTCGCGGTCCGGGCCAATGGTGAGAACTGCGACGTTAGGGATAACCGTAGCATCATCCCGCGACGCCACAGCCATCAAAAGACCAAGCAATTTTTTTTGTACTTGGTGACCACTGGTGTCAGGCCCACAGTCCCAACGAGAGTCAAAAACTGTGAGTCAAAGTGATTATCTGGTTTTTATATAACTTCTATGTTCTAGGAATTATGTGTGAAGGGTCAATTTGGGGATCTGCCACAAATAGTAAAATCACAAATAGTCACGACCTATTTATTCACCTTTTTGCTGAACAAAAACTTTCGAAAATAATCAACATGCAACATCTTCAACATTCGATTTTTTCCGAGGGCTTGGTCCATGACTTTCCGAAAGGTAACTTTGTGAGTCGAAAACCATCTGCACATGTCCATACTGATTAGCGCATCCACAAATCTACAGAGTTTGCAATCCATGTCCAAAAACAAAACATGTGACAAAGGGTCATCAAGAAACCATTATGATTTTCTACAAAACCAACCTTTAAAGAGATTCATTGCAAACCCAGCTGAGTCACGAAAAAAAAAAGAAACTCTTACTTTCCATTAAATATACTGGTTGTTCAATAGGGATCCTTAAAACGGTTTATTAGAATCACCACATAACTGGGTAGTATAATCCCCTATCTACCCTAAATAACTATAGGGTTTTTTTCACTGCTCAGCTGCTTTGCCAGGTCATGTTTTTCTTTGCGTCGTTTTGTTTTCCGCAATCCCCTCTAGCATTCGGAGTGGGTGGGTGGATGATCATTGGGCCCGGAGAATATGTCAAATAAAGTAAGAAACAATGACAATTTGAAAACGACATGATGATGGTTTGTGCCCAATGCAAAACAATTCACTTCCAACGGTGAAAAAAATATATGGAAATAAACAACAAAAGCATAAATATAAACCAATCTTATGTAAAATATTTTTTGCATGGTTGTTCGGTTGCGTGCCAATTACGAATTTGGCAAGCAGACCAAATTCCTAAGCAGGGGACATATCGTTGGTATTCACGCGAAACGTGGGAACCTGGATAAATTGCGACTCATTATTGCCCCGGGTTCACATGGACAAAATGCGTCAATGGTCATCTCTGACAACACTGATGGCAGTGAAATCACAACTAATATTTGTATTCTAGAGCCAGGTGAAAAAAAAACATCAAATCAAATCATTCGTCCTTTTTGGTCTGTATGTGTCCTTTTGAAGATTTGCAGCGCGGAATTATCCCAGATGACAGTGAATAAATACTCACGCCTTCATTGCCACTGCCAAATGTTGGTGATTTTCACGCTTTCATTTGAATGACATCTTCAATTTGTTTCAACGCCATATTTGTTCAGAGACTTCATTCCACAACAAGCTTGCATACCAGGCATGTCTCTTCATCTGGTCGCACCTGAAGCTGCTGGAGAAATAAGGCAAACTTCATGGGATCTTTTTGTGGCATGATGAAGTTCATAGGGGGAAATTTACACGGACATTATACCTAGGTCTTCCTAGAGGGGTATAATTTTTGCTCTTTGGTGAAAAACCATGTTTTTGAATGAAACGGCGATTCTTGCTTTTTTGGTGATTTAGTGACATCCCCTCACCATTCCCGCATACAGCTTCAACCAGCTGCTCAAACTCTGCTCTTCACCCGGGCGCTCAACTTCAAGTGCGACCCTTGTCATTCTGCAAGCTTTCATTCACCCATCATTCCCCCATACGACTTTTTTTCACAGGTACCGTGAGATCGGTGCCAGCTCGCGCAACAATGGAGGCGCCAAATATCTCTTTCACCTTTCTCTTTTGCATTAAACTATCATAGATTAAATTTCTAAAATGGTGTTGGTTCCCTTCAAGGGGCACATCCATAGTTCATCTACCACCCTCCTCTCAGCCTCATTCCTGCTCGAGTGGGTTCTCAAGTCCTTAGTCCGTGCCAACATGGCAAAGGATCTTCATGTGATGTGGGAGCATGAAGCCAACATGAGAGAGAGGTCTCGGCACGAAAGGTCTTTGTTGGCTTGGCCAGCTCCAGAAGTTAGGGGGCATGCCACAAAAAAAGCCTTCGTCATGAACAAAAAGGTGATGGAACTTATTGCCATGTGGTGGGGGGGGGCAATCTGATCTCCCACAAACCGTTCCAATTGCTTTGGTGCGAAAGGAGGTTGGGAATGGCGTTTTCTAAACCAGTTTATACCCATCCTTCCCGGATGATGTTTAAAATCTTTTTCATTTGGTCCATGTGTTCAATTTCCTTCGTTTAAGGAACTTATGATCATGAACTTTTTTTTGGGCATGAAAGGTGGTCCTGTATCGGGAACTTCTTGGGCTGGATTCCAGCAATCTTGGGGATATTGCACTCGACGCGTGGGGGTGCAAAAAACTATTCAGTTACGGGCTGAGACGTTGGCTAGCTGGTGCTGAAGCCCCGAAAGAATTTTGGCGTCAAGTATGATCACCTTTTTTTTCTTGCCCCAAAAATTATTCGGGTGATATAGGATCTTTATTTTGATTGGTTTCCCTTTCCAAACAACTTTGCCGAGGATAATGCTTGTCAAGCCTTTTGGGATATTCTTAATGAAGCATGGCCAGACCAACAGCCAAACCCAGTACCAGTACCAGTACCAATTCTTGCTATTGAAGATGGGTCAGCTGATGGTGATTCTTCTCCAAGACCCACTGAAATTGAGGGCAATGATGGTGGTATCCTAGATGATGGCTACCAACAACCAATTTCCTACTATGATGAAATTACTCTTGACCCGGATTCCCTGTCAAACCCTGATGTTTTTGACAGTGAGGGTGAAGGTTCCACAGCCGACCCTACTTCTGCAGTTTCTGCTGATCAGCCGCTAGAAGACAGTTTGGGGGAGAAAGTCTGTTCCGGTGACAACATGTCATCCACCGCTGATGGGAACCAGCTAAAACCAAAGAAGTCTAGGGAAGAGGTTCTTCAAAGGATGGCTGAACTCAGGCCAGACTTTCAAAGCATTTTTTTGAAAGAACATTTTATTCACCAATTTTTGTTTGATCATGAAAAATTCGGTGGTAGACAAACAAAGTAACTGGATTCTAGACCATAATAATCACCCTGCAAGGATGGAACTGGCCGCTCGAAAAGCACTTCGTGATGAAGCCGCAATTGGCACTACAAGTTCTGGGACAGGACAAATAGGGGGTTGGTCCACATAATTCTACCGTCATTATGTCATTCCGGGTTTCCCGCCAGTCCAATCAGCACAGTCACCCTATAGATTCACAAACCACCCCCACGATCCTATGCTGACCAAGTGTCGACTCTTCCATATGACATGCTGGCACACGAAGTACCTGTCACAGATTTCGAGGTGGGGTAATTCATTTAAAGAAAACATGTCTCTTTCCAGAAGTTTGCCGACATCCTCCAAAAACGAACCATTTATAATGCTAGACTTCCCCCAGTCTGCTGGAAGGTCGAAAAGACAGAGGAAAGCAAGGTCAGTGATGAAAGTGCAGAAAAGACCACCAGTCAAGAAGATCCAAAGGCTGATCAGGATTCTGAGGAAAAGAGCGCCGAGAAAGGAGAGGAGTCTGAGAGGCAGACCGAAGAGAATGGAAAGGGAGGAGATGAAATTCCTACCGAGACTTTAGAAGGAAAAGACATTCAGCAGGATGATATCGAGATTGAAGATGACACAGAAAAGCAAGATTCTCCTACTCCTGCTGAGACTCCTGGAGTGAATTTGCTTGAAGTTGTACCACCTGTAGTGAAGAGACAGGAGCAACTACGAGGACAGAAACCGCCAAGGAAAACCAAGAAAGGAGGAAAATCCGATGTGATTGATCTAGAAGACAAGGATGCTGAAGAGAAGGGTGCTGAGGAGGACGACATTGAGGAGGTCACACCCAAAGATGATGGAGACACTGAGGAAAAACCCGGGAGACAGAAGCGATCCAAGCCTGAACCAAAGAGAAAGAGAGGAGCCCACCCCGAGGCTGAGGAAGCAGGAGGAGGACGGAAGAGAAAAGCTCGGAAGGCAGAGAAAGCAACGCCTGAGGAGTCCAAGAATGAAGAGAAAGAAACGGCAGAGAAGAGCAAAGGATCCAAGACTGAGAAGGCCAAGAATGAAGAAAAAGAAACGGCAGAGAAGAGCAAAGGATCCAAGACTGAGGAGTCCAAGAATGCAGAGAAAGAAACGGCAGAGAAGAGCAAAGGATCCAAGACTGAGGAGTCCAAGAATGAAGAGAAAGAAACGGCAGAGAAGAGCAAAGGATCCAAGACTGAGAAGGCCAAGAAGGAAGAGAAGAAAGAAACGGCAGAGAAGAGCAAAGGATCCAAGACTGAGAAGGCCAAGAAGGCAGAGAAGAAAGAAACGGCAGAGAAGAGCAAAGGATCAAAGACTGAGAAGGCCAAGAGTGAAGTGAAAGAAACGCCAAAGGAGAATGATGAGGCTCAGGTGGTAAAGAGACGCAGGAAATCCCAGGAGCCTGAGAAAGAAGACGCCAAGAAAGATTCCAAGGAGAAGCCACCCCGGGAGTTCACCACCACTTGGGCCCGGCGATATTGCCCAACCACCGAGCCGGCAAAGTCCAAGTGGCTTGCTCTAAGGGATTGCTTTAACAATGATATCAAGATGAAGGTCAAGATTCCTGGAAAGTTCCAGGCGGGGTCTGGGAAACCTTAAAAGAAACGAAAGGGGGCCTACGGGGAAAGTATCTTGCCAAGTTTTTCGAATTTTGCCCCCAAACTTCTGGTGGAAGGTCTTCTTCTGGAACTACTGCGTGAAGAACCACACTTTCAAAGCTGCCACGACATACCAGGAGTTTTATGATGCCGCCCATCTCTTGCAATCGGAATTCCTTGGACCCTCGACATTGCCAATTGGTAACCGTAAGTTGGGTGATTCGTATTCCAAATTAGCTAGCGACTTTTTCCTAAACTTGATTTGACAACAAAACCCCTTTTCTGAGCCTCGCCTCTTTTTCCTTCTTTGTTTGATCCCAGCTCAGGATCTTTGAGCAGCGATGATCTTGAACCCGTTGAACCTGCCACACCAGAGCAAACCAAGTGAGTAGGAATGAGACTTGTTTTGGGGCCTATACAAAAATAGGCCCATGGGTTTTTGGCATTTAGCTTGATCACAAGCTGCCGCCACTAATACTAGGTTGACTTTGATGAAGGTACATACCCAATACACGCTCCAGTCTGTTGAGATAATATCCCAGGGGTGCGAAGAATGCCTATCAAACAACCCTGGGTCAATCTGCAGGGAACGTTGTTGGGACACAAGATCCGAAACCTGACACCGCTTCAGTTGGAAAACGTTTTCAACAGAGATTTGCCGATCTTTCACAGTATTTCGCTTCCTAAAAATTTTGGGTATTTCCACAAAGCATCCCATGGATGCCATTCTGATCTTGCAGGCCATGGAGTTGTGATGCCCAGGCGAGTGTCTTCACTTCTGGATTCTGGATTGTAAAACTACTTTGAATCAAGTAAAGTATTTGACGCCTTCTTTTCCATAGAATGCAGATTAGAGCAGCCCCCAAACCTGTGAAGGAAACCTACTTTGCCTCATGCTTGTCTAGCTCATGGCTACAGAACATCATCCAGCTCTAGCAAAGGTGCCTTCTGCCCTTTGCAAAGTTATATTTCAGCTCATGTTTGGCAAAGCTTTACTCTCTCCTGCTTTTCCATCGCAGCCGCTTTTTCTGAGGGTACTTATAGTTAGGAAAGCTAGGGCTTCGACTTTTGGCCGTGAAGATGTCCCCAGATCAATTCAATTTGGTCATTCTTCGGCTGCTTCATTTGGGATGCCCTAAAGACACTTGGACTAGTATAAGAATAGTAAAGATGATTTGCCCCCTTCTGCCTTCATCTCCAACATGTTTCAGCCCGCCACCGTCAAGCTGACCTTAGGACTTCATCACCTTGGTTCTCTTCACCTGGTGGTTCCGATTTGGGGATGTCGGCTCGGAGTGGGACATAATCGAAATTTTTGCAGGCTGTTCTAGGATTGCAAAATTTGGTGCCAGAGTGGGCCTAGCAACACGAGCTGTTGAAATTGATTTTGATTCCAAAAGAAAGTCTTCGACCAGTGGAAGAAAGCGACGCAGCTACATGGACATTAACGGGGAAGCAGGGTTTGCGTCACATGTCCGAATCCTGTTTTACCTTTGTTTCTGCAATCTTTGAAAAATGAAAATGTTTCTAAGATGTTGATACAATAAATGGATAATGCTTTCAATACATGTTATAAATACTTCAGGCCAAACAAATGGAGAAGAATGGTAAGTTACCAAACCAATGAATAGTCCCAAAAAAACCAATCCAAGGTTGTGTGTTCACCTTCTATTGCATGGCAAGTGGGGGAGCCTTCTTGTGGTTTTGGCCATTGTTTGCTCGACTTGGTCCAGCGTAAATCAACACACTTCTGGAAGGGACATCCTGGTACCGTATGGAACGACTTACTATCCAAGTGTTCGTTCTGGAAACAAGATGACTTCAAGGATTGGTTTTTCAAATTGCTTTGAATTCTCCTGTTGAACCAAAAAAGAACACTTTTATGTTTGACCCGGTTCCGAAAGATATTCGTAAACCACACTTTACATTCCAACTGCCGCAGGAGCGCCTTGCTCATCCTGCTGATTTCTTGCATGGAAGCCGTTTTCATGATAGAGAACCCAGGCGGTAGTTCTATATGCCACCACCCCCGCCTCCACTGGGTTTTGACAAAGCTCAGGGAATTCGGATTGCCGGTGCCTAGGGTATGTGGTGTCGAGGGTTTGGGTCACGGTGATGGTCACGATTTTGGGTTAGTCGAAGTTGGCTATAGTTGCAGGCATGTCGAAACATACGCAAACGCCGCCAACATACAAATCTCAGGTGTTCAAATGCAAGTTCTGGATGATCAAGTTTGGAACTAGTACCCCGAAGCCGACTATGGTGCTCTCCACATCCAGAGCGATTTCGGCACTGTATCTTGGAGAGCTTTCACCACAAGAACGAGCTACGGATGAAAATACTAGTTTGACTGACAAGTACGTTGACTCCCATGGAAGATCCCGATACAAAGGAAACAAACGATTAAAACAAAGCCAGAGACTTGGTCCCAAAGTACGAAAATTGTGTTGTTAACCATTTTGTGGTAGGTTCCCAAGAAAAACACGTTGTGTATGTGTGACGTTTCTTCTGCATGTAAGGAGGTATTCACCAGCCTTTGCGCGTGCTACGGTGTCTTTGATTCCCAAAATGCGTTCCGAACGAAGGAAAACTTTGCCACATGACACTAGGCTATGCTGAGATAGTCGTACCCCTTTAAGTGTAGTCATGAGCAACCCCAAGTAAATCCCAGTTATACCCACCGTGCCGCCGCTCTAAGGACGACTCCTTGGATGTCAAGGTGCAATTTCAACACTGTGAGTGGTCCTCCTGGGAGGAGGCAGAGGTGATCGATGTTTTGTTGTACCTCAGGAAAAGTTCCAAACTAGTTGTCCCTTTAGAGTGGGACAATGCAGTTCCAAGTTTGGAGGATCTTATGAGGATCGATGCTTCACTCTAGGAAAGGCTCGTTTACCAATTCATTGACAGTTTTTGGCCGTTTGGTGACTTCAACTACGAAATGAAAACCAATTTCAAAAAATGCAGATTTCTGACGGCGAACATTCGTGTGTAAACAGCGAACTTTCCCATCGAAACGGCGAACTTCCCCGAACCACTTTTTAGAGAATTTTTTTACATGTTTGAAATTCTTGATGCCTTTCCGTTAAACACAATTCGTCCTGTAGGGGTACAGAGTGTCTCTCATCGATGTTGGGGTCAAAAAGAGTGTGTGAGACCGAGATTGGCATGAGCCAGTGGATCGTCAAGTCCTTTACTTGGAACACAAACTTGCAGAATGGGGGTGTGATGATACTAGAGATTGGAATTTTCAAATTGAAGGGTATAATATACACCTCGACACTGAAAATTCTTGTTGCAACCCAATTGTTTTTCAGCTTGTTCATGTTCATGTGCTCCGACGCTACAGCCTTTGTTCAACCTCTTGCTAGCAGTAGGGTAACTTGTAGTTTGCTGGCTAATGGGGGAAAGTGGAGTGGGACGTTCTTGTAGCACTTTGATGGATGGCGTGGCCGCGGTGGGTTGCCAATCCCCTTTCTTGAAGGGACAATCTGATGCTGACCTGGAAGTTGAGTTAGAAGCTTCTAGCCTAGAAAAGCCGGTTACTGATGGGGTGTCATTGCGACCATTAACAAGAATTAGACACATAGATATTTTTGTTCGACAAAGGAAGTTGGATAAAGGAAATCCAAACAATACCCTGCAAAGTTGAAAGATATTCTTTCTTCTTTCTTGATGGATTCTCTTGCTCGGCCGGCTCAGGCTTTGCAGAATGAATTGGAGAATGAATTGGAGAAGGAATTGGACGCTGTTGGGGAGGGTGGTGAAAAGGCCGATTCACCGATGGCAAGCCCAACCCCTCCTTCAGTAGCCCCTGGGCAACCCAATGTAATTTTGACCCCAATCCAACCAGACCGTCAACATGAATCATTTGAGTTGTCTTGTCCTCGCACTGAGAAGGTATCTTGATTATTTGAACTTAATTTTTTTTGCAAGAGTAGATGTCAATTGTTTGTACTTCCTTTGAAAAAATAAATCGACGTTGTAGAAGTGAGATGCCACATAACTCATGCCTATGTTGAACCAGCGTTTGTTGGCTCTTTCTACCTTATGCATTTCTTACTCCTGATCGAATTTGCCCTGTATGTTTTTTGAGGCCAAAGCTCAAGACTTTTTATGGCTTTCTTTTATGTCTTTGGGTTTTAGTCTACTTGAGGAATTTAGATACCAGTCAGAAAAAAAGAAAATAGACCATGGCCAAAATTACTTGTTGTTTTTGCAGAGCTACTCTCACAAAACTTAGGTGACACCATCATCGGAGGCACGTTCCGCTGAGCCACCAATCCCTCCAGCAGATTCTCCTTCAAAGGGCCCGGGTCTGGCCTCAGAAGAGGAGTCCGAGTCTGAACAAGACACCCCTATAGTGTCTGAGCGTACTGAGACATCCGTGCCTAATATCAATGATCCTAAGGCCCGCCGGCCAGTTGCCGGTGAGCTTCAAATTTCAGCTTCAGCTATCCATGGTCGGATGTATAGGATCATGAAACCAACTTTGAATGGAAAGTTCAAGGTAAGTCAAAGTATCCTTGATGATTGGGCCAAACCTGCCGGAACCAAAGAAAGACTTCGCTTGTCGCAAATATTTCAAATGTGTGGGTACTGTCCAGATTCTTGGATTTGCATGTCGATTAGAGTTGTTATTGTTGAACACAGTAGTCTACTAACTGTACATGCATATTTGCAACTTGTAGTTGTAACTTGACTTTGGGTCTCTTCAACATTAACTCCAAGACGTCTTCAATGCCCAGGATACTTTTGTCCAAGAATGCGAAGTCTTGAGAACTGAACTACAGGAGTCTGAGGTGGTGATCGAAGGAGAGTATTGTTCCAAGAAAACCTTGTTAGAGGAATGGAAATGGAGTCCGTACTTTGGTAGCAGTGTTCGATGTTAGAGCCATTAATTCCTTCAAGATCTAGTTGCTTTTTCCCGGCTATTTGAAACTAAGGCAGCGGGTTTCTGCAGTCATCAAGTTCTGCCGTACAAACCCGGAGAAGTATATGAGGAGACCATTTTGTAAACAGTCAACTTTTGCATACTCAAGAGATGGGTCTTTCATAAAGCAGCATTGCTGAAAAGGAAGTTGATGTTTCCAATGACCGCTAGGAGGGACCTGTATGAACAGACTACTCTGTATTGGGCAGAGAAAACAATTCGTGGCTCAATTCGGTACCTTGGCCTAAAAGATCCACCACCAAGTGCCCCCAAATTGGAGCCCCTATGTTTCACCAACATGACTTCACTGTTGATTCAGCCCTTACCCTATTTAAAACCTAAACCCTTTGGTGCTTCAACCCTACTCCACCCATCCTAGGAAAAAGAGTTCTGTTTCCATGAATCGCCGGGTGCAATGGAGCGAGCAGGGTGAGGGCAGCACTGGGGGAGCCGGACTGGAACCACAGCTTGTCTGACTTGCAGACGTTGCGGCCCAATCCTCCAAAGCAGACAGGCTTTCGCTGCTTCGGGAAATATCTGAATTGGAAACATGTTCTCTAAAGCTGGGACCCTTTTTGTAAACCTGGCAACCTGACCCATGACTCATTACCCAAAACTCCTGATGGGTGACTATATTGGATGACCCAATTCCAAAAAAATCAACATCATAAATCATCGATAATTCAGGCCAAGCTGGTGGTCAAGAAGATGCTGAAATGGATGATGAGAATGACCCGGATTTGCACAAAGACAACACCGACCAGTTGCGCAAAGCAGCCGGCCTGCCTGAGCTTCCGGAAGATGGTCTCCCAAGTGCCTCCGCAACCAAGATGATGTGGCTTGCCAGCATCTTTAGTATTTAACATCTGCAGCCTCAATCATGCTCACTTTCATCAAGAGACGATCCACCATTGCTCTAATACTGCAACAGTTTGACTCTAGTTTTTTCTCCGAAGAAGGATGAACAGTCAATACATAAGCCCCCGATGTTTGAAGAAAAAAGATTCAGTTTTTTGTTTTTGGTATGAAGGTCTTGCTTGGACAAGCGCATTGGGAAGTTGCAAGAGGGGTTGAAGAAATATGAAGCCTCTGCGGGCCTTTCTGATCTCCAGAAAAGGCCTGAAGGCCGAACAAACCTAACCAAACTTTTTCCATCATTCATTCTCTTCTAAGATTTTTGGATGAAGATAGGCTTCCATCGATCACAGCTGACACCTGTGTACATCCAGACATTCTCCTATACCGCATACCCCTAACAAGTACGCTGCCAGGATGGTCGTGAAGATCCAGGGTGTGATCAAAGAATTGGAGCGACACCACGAAACGATCAATACGGATTTCACGAATGGTGTGGTTGATGGTTTGACCCGACAGCTCCATTCTTAGTGACTTAGTGGTTTTGTCAGGGGAAGATTCAAAAATGATCTAGCACAAAGTACCCTAACCCATATTAACCTGAGGTTGGAGAAGAAGTTATCTGAGCATTTCAAAAATGCACAGAAAACGTCCTGGCCTTATGACTTTGTAAACTTGAAGCTAAGCATTGTGAATTCATCATTTCCTCAGCTGCCCCAAAATACAACTAATAAGGGCTATGGAAGCTGTGGCATTGGAAGGACGCATGAGGCTTGATCAAACTTCCCTCAATTGTCCTTTCTTGGCCCCTCCATTGTCCTATCTTGACAGGCAACTCTACCCAAAGGATTCTGCAGCACGGCCAGCTACCCGTCCCAGCAAACGTGCGGCAAAGTCCAAGGCCAAGGCCAAAGTAAAGGCAAAGGAAGAGCAAACCTCGCCCAAAAAGCGGCCGAGGAAGAGCAAGTGAGTAGTGTAGGGTGTTGGGTTTCTTTAGTCTACTGGCTGCCTATGATATGCTCTGCTGGACAACGTTGAAATGAATCTTCATGATAATAGGTTATTGCTGTATCAGCCTACTTGGATTCAAGTCTATTTGTAGTCCTGGGGAATGAGCACACGGCAATCAGCCAGCTTTTTGCAAAACCCGACAAAACCATCTCAAAGAGAATGATGATCGATGGTTGGCTTTGCGTGATGAGTTTCGCCTAGAAAGAAAATACAGATCATTGCATTGAACTCCTTTTGTTTTGCACCTTAACATGCCAGCAAATCTGCACAACCAGAAATTTTAATGAACAATCTTCCTAGGACATCTTACCCACGCCAGGTGCTCTTTACACACCTGGCCCCTTTGCAGAATCCATTGCTGAAGCCGTGGCTGATGGGGCTAGGATCTTATCTTTAGTGGGTCGAACTTCATCCCTCGTGGTTCCACAACAACCTTGAACCACTTAGGTCACGGCATCTTCTATGCAAAAGGTAGCCCGGAGCAGATCCAGTGAAGTTGCAGACCTTGGTACAAACACTTCCAAGCGCTGGGAACCAACCTCCACTAAAAATGCTTCAAGAAATGCATCACGCATGGTTCGTAAACTGGGACTGTATTGGAAAATACCAATTTCTGAAATGCAGTATGAGGTTGAACGACAGACCATTCTCCTGCCATACCATTCTCCTATTGATGTTTGCAAGTACTTGCTATTCCATCACCCTGAAATTCTTTGTGGCGGACTAACTGACGACTCTGATATAAAGGGCTTGATGGCATCGTGGTGGCAAGGGTACACAAGGCAAATCATGGTTCCCATCGCGTTTTTCAACAGGAACGAGGTGAACGTGGATTAGCAACAACTATACCTGTAACTTTATACGGAGATGAAGGAAAGGGTAAGAGACGTGGAAACACATGTGTGGTAAGTATGGATTGCATGTTTGGCCTTGGTACGGCTTCCAACGCAAAGGAAAGGAAACGAAGTTTTGATTGTTCTTCCTGCAAACCTGAAAAGCAAACCTGTAAAAAGTTTGCCAACAGTTCTGGCAAACCAGTGCCTTTGAACGACTTTGAGTTTGCATCTTTTGCAACCACAACAATGAAAGAACACAGTTTTCTTAGCCGAATCCCGCTGTTTGTGGTGCCTTGCTCGCTTTACAAGGAGTACCCAGATTTGATCCAATTCATGTTGGGTAAGATTTCTTCTGAGATGAAGCAATTGTTTTTGGAAGGACTGGAAATCAAAGGGCAAGTATGGTCGGTTGCCGTTGTTGGCATGAAGGGCGACGCAAAGTGGCTAGCTCAAGTCGGGTCTTTGACACGGTACTACGCCAAAAAAGGTAGAGTCAATAGCATAGCCATGTGCCCGGAATGCTGGGCCGGATTGGAACAATACCCCTACGAAGACCTGACCGAAGAACCTAGTTGGCTCCCTACACTTTTCAAGAGCCGCCCATGGGACGAAGATGATTGTAGCTGTCTTCTGGAAATCCCTTTTGATGATGATCAGCCAGAAAGAATTCTGAGAAGAGACTTTTTTCATACAACCCGTCTTGGAGTTTATCGACACTACGTTGGATCAGTCATTGCGACTTTGATAAAGTGGCGCTACTTTAAAGTTGACGGGGAAAGCAATGCTGTTCCTGAGCAACTCACCCGGGCCCATGGGTACTTTCGGCTGTGGTGTGCTGCTTTTAAACACACGCCTGCTCTACGCAGCTTCTCGAAAGCCTTTTTCAATTGGACTACTGCTTCTACGTTTCCATGGGTGAACGCTAAGGGCAGCGATGTGACCTTGTTGTATCGCTGGCTACAAGATTTTTTGCCAATCATGATCCTACAGTCAAGACACCCGGAACACAAACAGTCGATGGAAGTAATGCTGGAAGTGGGACAATCAATGAGCAGACTTGCTTCTTTACTGTACAATCACAAGCTTTTCCTGACAAGAGACTGTACCATGGTAATGTTGCAGGACATGACTCGGATTCTTAATGGCTATGCGTGGCTAGCAAACCAAAGCCTCTCCCAGAAAAGAGCCACTTTCGCTCTCGTTCCCAAAATTCACATTCTTAGGCACTTTGCATTGGATGCCCAACTTTTCTTGAAGAGTGGTGGTGTATTATTTCTATCACCCCTCGCGTTTTCCTGCGAGATGGGGGAAGATCTAATCGGCAAAATATGCAAACTCAGTCGTCGTTGTGATACAAGAACAGCTCAAAGGAGAGTACTTGAATTTTATAGTATCAAAGCAAAATTGTTGCATGACCGTTGGAAGCACCGAAGGGGTGCATCCTTCCGAAAGTTGAGATCCCGGCCAAATTCAAAGGCCAACCAAGCACCCGTTTGAGCCAAGGAAGGAGAAAAGAAGGGCTTATATCCCAAACGGCGAATCTTATGTGAAACGGCGGTTTTTTCATGATTTCAATCACACGGCGAAAATTTGGTACCAACGGAGGTCCCAGGTATATCTACAAATGTGTATTCAACAAACAAAAATTCATATCCAAAACAGGTTACTATTAATATGTACTAGTACTGTATCACATATTCGAAAAAAAAACATTTGCATATATATATATGTATACATATGGTCACCCCCCCCCCCAAGATCTACCTATCTCATTACGTATATACATAGATCGTATCATAGATGAACATTGTATGTCATGTACGTTTGTAAATGCACAAACGGAACCCTAATATCCGGCGCTGTGATTGTCGGATTGGAAGGTTCCAATAGAGCCTCCAAAAAAGGAGCTTGAGGCTGGGAGCATTGTAACTTGGGAACTACCACAACCGTTTCATTGGATGAGTACAAGATGTACAAGATGTACTTTTGTCCCTACTTTCAGAAGCTTAGCTTTTTTTTCATTGCAGGCACTGAACTCGCAAAGTTCTTGGCATCCCCATGATACTCAAACATGTTTTGGGGCAGTTTGGACAAATATCACTGGGAAAATCATGGCATAATGTACACTAATCGGATTCAATGACCGACCCTTCACCGGTCGTTTCTTCCAGATCACTCCTGTTGAGGGGGTCACTAGTTAAGTGGAATGCCTAGAAATCCCGGCAGTTGACCCTCTGGGACGCAACCAAAAAAAAATGATGTGATGGGATGAACTATGGAAACTGAAAAATAATATCTGTGGTGTGGTTAAGATGAAACAGATTAAGGTCATGTTTTGGCTGCTTGTCCAGGTATCAGACAAATTGAGAGAAGAAATGATCTAAGCGCACTTCCAGAAACGAATCAATATAGGAATCCTTCCCCAAAAAAATGGACGCAACCAAGCCGGTGTATTACAAGGCTCGATTCACAGGTGTTTCCACGCGTGTGAACTTCGGCTAAACATATCGGCAAAATGATTTGCCCAGTGGATGTCGGACTAAGGATGATACGGTGCTGCACTGTGAGAATTGATAGAGCATCATTATACTTACCATCTATAACTAGCCTGGAATGCCCCGCACATCAAACTTGTGAGTCTTCTCCTATAAATACATATATACCTGGTAAAGCGGAAGAGTGGAAATTTTAAGACTTTTTTGAAAAAAGGACGTTTTGTAAAGACGGATCTAAAATAAGTGCTTCGGGGTGGTTTTACCCGTTCGAGACCGTTCGACCCCTAAATCATATAATTTCCACTCTTCCGTATACATGTTGTTCACTAAAGCCTGCATGAGGATAAGAATCCAAACCTGCCGATTTAGCTCGTGTTTTGCAAGTAAACATGCTGATTTAGCTTGTGTTTTGCAAGTAAAAACCGTTCAATTGCGTAAAATTTTATGTAAAGGGCAAAAATACCCGTTCGATTCCATTTACGTAAAAAAGCGTACCCGTTCGAACCCGTTCAAAACCCATTCAAAACCCGTTCGAAAGCGTTCGGGATTACGTAAAGTTTTACGTACAACTGGTGATTTTCATAGATACTCCAAAGACCATCCCCAATCTGTGTTGAGTTGCTTTTGGAAGATTTACCAGTGACTGGGAGCATTTTAAGAGGAGTTCCAACTGGGTTTGGCAACTACATGGTGTGACAAACCGTTCAAGAACATAAAAAGCGTGCGGGTCAAAAAAAACCGTTCGGGACCGTAAATGACCGTTCAAGGGTGAGTTTTCCTTGAAATCTTGAGAAGAACCAACTTTTCAGCAAACGGGTCTGAAATATCCACCCCCCAGCTTTAACAGGTATATATATATATATATACCAGTAGTGCCCGGGCAAGCCGGGGGCGGAAGTTTCCACCCTATAAAAAAAACATAAACCTATAAGAACACGTTGGCCTATAGAAAAAAAACAATCACCGGCCCGAGATCCTTTTGCGGGCAGCTTTTTTTTTTCGGGGAGCACAGCGCCGCGCGGAGGCAAGCACTTGAACTTGCAAAAAAAAACGCCGGTTGTGTCTGACTACCAGATGATGGTGAAGATTTGAGCCTTCAGCATCATCTGGTAGTCAAGCTCAATCAGCAAAGCTACGTAATTGAAATCCCACTAAGGCCAGGGAGTGGTGATTGGACGGCAACCATTTGCATCCAATCACCACACCCTGGCCTGTGCAGGACTTGCATTGAGTAGCTGATGCACCAAGACCCCGAGCGTGCCTTCCAACATGTAAAATTCTTGTGCTGCAGGCCGGGCATGGTTGGGTCCAATGGCAAGGCTTTTTTTCAGCAGAAGGATACAAGTACAAACCACAATGACCTCAGCAGCCTAGTAGTTTCCTGAGCTCGTTGCGGTTAATACTTGTAGCCTTGTACTAAACAAAACGCTTTGGTAGTAGTATGACTGCAATGTAACATCGGCAAAAGGCGACGACCCGGTCCAAGTGAGAATTCTCCGGATGACCTTGTAAATCCCATACAGCCCGCAGCGGCATGCACGTGGATGATCGCAGTCCGGAACGAGCTACGACTATTCAGTTGACGCAGTCCACAACGACATACGCCAACTGTGCACCATGATACATGCATCGCTCACGGGAGCACACACTGCACAGCATCAAGCATCAGGATTTGTCTGGGACAACCACCACGCGCATCCATTGAAGATATAGCTTAAGTGCCATGTTCTGCCACAGTTTAGACAAACTTGGTTGGCCCTATTCAAACGTGAAGTCCACAGCCAACTTTGATCACATTGAGGTGTCGAACACCAAATGAAACTATCAGATGGGTGGCTCCTATCGACGAATCTCTCACTCTCCCTTCTGCGAACGATCTCAAGAGCACTAAGGGAATGTCGCCAGGTCTGGCGCCCATCGCTCTCCCCCTTGGATCCGGACCGCAACGTCACAGGTCCCTAACAGCGCATGACAACCTTCTTTACATATGTTTAGCAGGTACGTTGGATCGCATGACTGTTCTATATGTGTATTCTATCATATCGTAAACTTCTTGTGGTTCGTGAGAGTCGTCATGAGTAAATGTGATATTATCATACATATAGCAATGTAAATATATATATATATATTATCCGGACCCGAAAATGTTCAAGTTGAAAGAATTGTATATGATCAAAAAGGATTATATAAGAGTAGTCACGCTTCATCCACGTCGTTGTGATTTGAACCAAACGACAACAAAACACAGGGTTTGTTTCAGTGTGTCCTGCAAGTGTGCCTGTTCCAACGGTAAACACGATATATACTGTCACACATGATATTTCCAATCCAAAAAATTTCCCTGTAATACCTTGATTTTAGATCTGATATTAAACAAATCAGATTGGTAAATTCAAATCACTAGGTTTCAATTCTCCAAAGGATACAGATCTTCGAAGATGATGGGCAACAGTAGTGAATGTCTAAATCCTTCAAGATGATTGTTGGTGGATGACATCCTTCATCTATCTTACCTTTAAAAGGCTAAACTAGACCCTGTAACATACCACCAGAATCAAAAAACTTCAACCCATAGATCCTAGACATGCCCAGTGTCTGTCATTACTTGTTATACCGTGAACTACCCTTGAATTTTTTTGGGGGTCAATTTTTTTCGGGCTTTCTTCTCCATAATCCAGGAAAATCAAAAAAATCGACAGTTCAAAATATAATGGCTTCCTGTTTCCCTAAACAGTCCCTATTCCTATTCAAAGTAAGATTACCATTTCTATGTTTTGGTGCCCCGTTAAATCCTTCGAATCTTCAGATCCTGAAATTTTATAAACTTGGTATAACTGCAAACGCATCACCAGAACTTCGAAGATGAAAAGCAACAGTAGTGAAATCTTTCCGTGAAATCTAGATATGAAGAATTGTTGGTGGATGAAATCCTTGATCTCTCATATCTAGTTTGTTTAAACCCCAACTCGACCCTGTTACAAACGACCCGAACCAAAAAAATTAACACACACATTGCTATACAGCGAACTACCCTGGAAATTTTTGGGGGGTCAATGCATTTAAGGGTTGATAACAATAATCTTTTACTCTCCCAAAAAACATTCTTGGTCAATCAGCTACCCAAGTTGTCATAGAATCCCATTCTTGTAACATGTCGTAGAATCCCAAGTTGTCTAGATATTCGCCCAAACCCTCAAACACTCAAGTGACCAAACACCAGCTTTCACCACCAGTCACTCAAGAGTCTGGCTTCGAACGACATTGCACATAGATACATTCCCGACAAACAACACGCTTTCGAGTTCCCAATCTACGTCGATAGATTCTCTCAGTACCTTTCGCGCAATCCGTTTTTTTCCACTGCGCGGATTAATTCGTGGATATCATGTGTGTTTTTGTTATCTTCTGTCCATGTTGAAAAAGATCATATTATGTGACTTATAATCCAAATTGCCTGATGTTCATTTTGTTAATATTCTGCTTCAACAAAAACACACATTACCACAACTCGCGCAAGGACATGCAACTACCTCTACCTCGCCGCAGTCCGCAGCGACATGCGACGACAGTGTCACAGTCCGCAGCGACATGCGACGACAGAACAACCCAATATCCTGGCTATATGTTTTTGCTGGTGCTATTGTAAAAGTGTCGTGTTTGTCGTTTCACTTATGTGAAGGTGTCGTTTCACTTATGTGTCCGTAATGGCAGTATCCGTTTGTAATCAACCCATTTTTCAAACTAATAGCCAGGATATTGCGAGTTCTGCAGTGAAACTTCTCACTTGGCGGCCAGGTGACAGGCAGGATGCAATACGACTAAAAGTAGTCGTGGATATCACGTGCGCTTTTGTTATCTTCTGTCCATGTTGCAAAAGATACCATGTTACTTATTGATCTAATTGATGGATTTCATTTTCTTTATTCCTTTGCCGCAACAACAACGCACGTTACCACAACCCTTTGGCGACGAGAACTACCTCTGCATTGCCGCAGTTCGGAACGACAGGCGACTGTTCGGTGACAACCCTTTCAGAACAACTCAATATCCTGGCTATATGTTTTTGCTGATGCTATTGTAAAAGTGCCGTGTTTCTCGTTTTATTTCTGAACTGTGTACCTTTGCGTTTCACTCATGTGTCCGTAATGAATGTATCCGTTTGTAATTTTCAAACTAATAGCCAGGATATTGCGAGTTCTGCAGTGAAACTTCTCGCTCGGCGGCCAGGTGACGGCCAGAAGGCACTACGACTGAAAGCACTCGTGGATATGACGTGTGTTTTTGTTGTCTTCTGACCATGTTGCAAAAAATGCAATGTTACTTATTGATCTCATTGATGGATTTCATTTTCTATATTCCTTTGCCTCAACAAAAACACACGTTACCACAACGCTTTGGCGACGAGAACGACCTCTGCATTGTCGGAGTTCGGAACGACATCCGACTGCTGGGTGCTGCACAAATCCTACGCTGCTTCGGGCATGGGCCGCAATGTTTGCGTGAGAAAGATATCCTCCGGACGCAGGCGTGCTTCCCCCGTCCAATCAAAAGTGTCTGGGTGACGGGATAAGTCTTACAGCTTCTGCTTACCGGAGTATCTAGCCTGTCCTTTCAAGAAAAGATATCCTCCGGACGCAGGCTTGCTTCCCCCGTCCAATCAAGTGTCTGGGTGACGGGATAAGTCTTACAGCTTCTGCTTACTGGAGTATCTAGCAGTCTGACCTAAGAACTGTCCAGTATAGTGTGGGGATTTCTCTTCCCAATTAGTCTGAGTCCCATCCATAAATCTGTTTAAAGATTGCATCTTCATCTTCTGAACACATTGGATCTATCAAGCCGTTTTCTTCCTCTATTTTTCTCACTTCGGAACCTTGATGCATTTTTTCCTCTTCGGACTCTACCTCATTCAGCCCCTTGTCTTCTGAAGCCGCAAGATCTCCTTCAGCAGGCACACCAGTGCCACGCATAGTTTTCCGTTGGTTTCTGCCACCGCCGGCTTTGTTTGCGTTCCGCCGTACAGGTTTGTCTGTGTACTGAGGCTGAGGCAAGACACCACGCACAGACAACATGTGTTTCAAATCGGCGATTTCTGCCTCTGACATGGCACATCCCTTCTGCTCTTCAGTCCAAGACCGATGTCTGGCGACGTCATCTTCCAGAGTTGCTTTTCCGTGAAAATTTTCGTTGGCAGTTAGATCGTGTAGCTTATCTAATCTTTCTTCCAAAGTAGATCTCCAGCGGAACAAATCACTTTCAGCCATTGCTTGAAAAGCCCAGTAGTCAGGCACGTATTTGAAAGCCATCTTAGCAAAATCTGTCACCCTGGAAAAACCTACAAAAGCTAGTCCACACATGTTTTTTAATGGCGACCACGTTGGTTCATGCTGCATATTGAACACACAGCCTGTTGATATTGTGAGGCCTTGACTTTTGTGGACTGTTATTCCATAACAAAGCATGAGTGGAAAATTTGTGCGAGCCAAACTTCTAACTTTCTCATGACGACAGGTTTGCTTTGCAATGCAAACCCAGGTGGGATGGTCAGCGACCATGGCGGGCCCTATATATTCCGGAAAATCCACGATCACATACTGCGCAGCTGAGGCAGAAACTCCACCCACCTCAACGACATTGCTGCTAGTTGGTTGCCTTCCCAGCGCGCTCGCAGCAGCACCACCGGGACTAACTTCTTGCTCTACAGGAATAACTGCAACAACACGACCACGAGAACCATTCACCAAATTCCACACAGTGCGTAAATTGCTTGTCAACATGACTGGAGCCCCAACAGTGAGATGCAAGACACGACGCAATCCGCCGTAGTTGTCACAGGTATATATCTTGACTACAGGACTGCTGTCTACAGACCAAATTCGCAAAATTGTTCCTCCATCAGTTCCAGCTGCATCTTCCCCTAGTCTCATTCCATTGAATTGTCCTGCCCTACGGTTTTCACAAAACAGATGCAAGCATTGAGACTCAAAAAAATGGCGTTCTGCGATTGTGAGTGTACAAGCTGTGACATCGGTGAGGTCGTGCGTTTTCCACAGCTGGACATCTTCCTTGGTGTGTGCGGCATCTCTTAAACGCAACAAAGACTCTTTGTATACGGACTGACCCACCTGCCGATGGATTCGGCGCAAACGAAACACGACTTTGATGTCACGAAAGAGACGCAGTCCCAAGTTAACAGACAGCCTATCCTGTCCTATCATTTTAGTTTTTTGATTCAACAGAGTCCGTTCTGCCGGCACAGCCACTGGTGGCAGTTGACCAAAATCGCCAGCCAACACGACCTTGACACCTCCAAACGCTAATCTGCCACCACACACACAAGCCCTTCTTCCGTGACAATGCTTTTCATGGTATATACCTAATCTCCACTGTTGCAGCCGCAAGTGCACGTCGGCCAGGACAAGCTTATCCAGCATTGACACTTCATCTATCTCAAGCACACTCATCTGTCCCAACTCATCATCCATAGCCTGCATATCTTCTGTAGACAACGCCGGTAAATTGCAGCCAAAAGATCGCCTGCTGAGCCGAAACAAAGAAAAAATAGTTCGACCACCAGCTCCCATGTTGCTTGCGGCAACTCCTGTAAAAGCACAACGAACAATGCGTCCTTCCAGCCCTGCCTCTTCTATCACACGATTGGCAGCCTGTAATGTAGTCGTTTTTCCTGTGCCAGCTGTGCCTAGTAGTAGCACAGGTTCAAAAGCCGAGGACGGCAGGTTCAAACTGAACGCAGTCTCTGCAGCATATGCTTGCTGCCAGGCTTGCAAATGTTCCACGAAAGATTTCTGTGTCGGATCTAAGGCTGGACCCGACCCTGCTGCGACTAAAGTATCTGTACCGTTTCTCACCAATGCTTTTGCTGCCACATGCGACATGCCTCCTTGAGATGGCTTCAGCACAAAGTCTTTTGTCTCCACTAAAATGCCTTCTGCACTCTCAGGGTGCAACCAGTTTGCAGCTACTCGGTCTAGAAATGGATTTAGCGCGTCCCATTCTGCACGTGTATCAAAGTCGGCACACATCAAAGCATCTACGTCCACTGGCAAAATCACTTCATGTTCCTTCTTTCCAGGTCGTCCCATGCTCTGCTCGTGCATTGCTGCTTGCACGTAGCGCACACGTTTTGCTTCCCTCTCAGCTTGGTCTTCCCATTCCTCATGCTCAAGCCTATGTGGGTCTAAGCAAAAAACGAGTTGCCTCCAAAAGCCTAGCTTGATGTCAGAGCGAGTATCCACGCCTTGCCCATCGAAACCAACGCGGTGCGCCGGAGAGGACGACACAGCAAGACCACATTGTTTCAAGGTTTCTGCCTTCACAAATTCCCACAACTCCGCGTATGCTTTGCTCGATGCTTTCTTGCGATCTTTACCTGATGCTGCTGTTCCTTGGCTTTGAAAGAAAGCGCCCACTAACTTGGTCGTTATCTTTTTGCTCAAACAATCTTTGACAACACCAGCACCTCTGCGCTCATACGCTTGCAAGTCGATGAAAAGCATGTAAAACACAAATTCTTCAATCAGATCATACAGTTTTCTACCGCTTCGCGGCTTGGCCCCTGTCAAAATTTCCAGATATTCTTTGACGCAAACCATCTTCAACGCAGGCTTCTGATGCCGTATAGCATCCACAACACTGTATTGGGTATCACCACTGACGGCATCCCAAAGAAGACCATGCCGATGAGCGATAATTTGCCGATTCTGTGACGTGTATGGTAAAAACTTGTGGTGAACATATGCATGTGCTGGGTCTGGTTCCTTAGATTCAGCTGACATGTCCACTTCGATTGCATCAAAACCACTGCTAAGATTAATAACCATGGAAGACGACGAACTAGCTATTTCTACTGGAGCAGCCACCTCCGCACTGACACTTCCAGCTCCCAATCCAACACCTCCAGCGGGCCGCAGCGCCGCGCTGGCACTCGCAACAGCCACGCCTCCAGCGGGCCGCAGCGCCGCGCTGGCACTCGCAACAGCCACGTTTCCAGCGGGCCGCAGCGCCGCACTGGAACTCGCAACTGCCACGTCTCCAGCGGGCCGCAGCGCCTCACTGGGATTTGCAACTGGTACGTCACACTCCTGACTTTTTATTTTCTTAACACGATTATGTTTGGCATGTCTTTTTTTCAGCCAAACCGGACAATGGGCACTCTGCACGAAATCATGCAATTGGGCAACGGCCGTGGCATCGTCGAGATGAACTGGGTCTTCTGATGCTTTTGTAAAGGCTCGATGCAAACGTAAACACATGCGCGCCATGCCACCAGCCTCCCGACGACGGGCATCCAAGTGCAAATAAGGTTTTTCTTTTACGATGGCATTCTTGGCACGCGCACGCAACAACTTCCCTCTACGATCCATGCAGCTCATAAATTGAAACAAACTCATATGAATCAACGATGCCTCTGAGATCTCTGGGTCACGTCTCATTTCCAGCCGGCTCAAATATAGCGTGACCGGTGTTTTCTTCACAACATTTGCCTTTTCTATGCTGTTTAAATCTTTGAGAGAGCTGTTGTCTTCCTTTACATTCAACGACGTTATATGCCTGGAAGACAAAACACGAGGCAGATCGAAAAGAATATGCCATGCCTCTAAAGAACAAACCTCCTCTGGGACCGCAGAATGAATAAACAGCTTGGACAACAAAGAAGCAACCGTCATCGTGTCACGGTCGCCCATGCGACACACAATGTCATCTATCAAGGCACTGATGCGACCCTGGGCCGTATGTCCAGAACCCAATTTACCCATTAGGTAATTTACTGCAGCTTGCACAGTGAGAACTACCTGGTCATCTACATTTGCAACCAAGCCCATTGCCTTCAGTGGGTCATGGGTATTTATATGATGACAGTTGCGCCGAGTATACAAACGAAACAAACACTTTCGGCGTGGATCTTCTAAAATGCAACCCATTCCAGGCAACAATCTGGGTTTCTCATAATCTTTGCCGCAATGGCTCTTACCGTGCTGTTGCTGAGCACAACTTTCTCGGTCACCTGGTCGCCGAGCGATTTTTGACCCCACTCCTGGGCGAAGAATCTGTAACTTTTCCCTACGCACGCCACGATGACCAACCTGCAAAGGAAAAATCTGAAAGGCAGCTTCTACTATGGCGTGATCCAGTCCTTGACCATGAAACTCTACATGAAAGGAACCTTGTCTAAGCTTCACCGTATCAAAGAAACGACGCTCAGACGGAGTGTCCTTGTGCAATGTACCTAAGTGAGACAAAAACAAAATGCGATCAAATCGCCACGACTGCACCCTATCGTCCTCCACATCAATGCTTTCTGGACACCATGTCCCACAGACTCCCTCAAGGCTGCCATCCACAATCCATGCGTCACTCCAGTTTGCGTCCTTGCCCTGCGGTAACGCTTCTTCCCTGCGCATGTTGCAGTCCCCACCAAAGATTGCTGCGTCCTTGCAACGAGACTCTAGAGTGGCCAACACAAACTGCATCTCATCGGAACGATGCTTTTGCATTGCTGCACTGGCAGTCAGGTGCGCTGTCGCAACCGTGACGAGCGCCCCGTTCTCACACAAAATAACATCGGCTTGCAACAAGGATCGTTCTGATGGTCTTGGCAAAGGAGATATTTTAACTTGGACACACTCCAACTTACCAAGACGAATCAACAAACACACATCGAAGCCTTCAGCAGGCACGTGCCCACGCTGCAAAGGAGACACTGCGCAAAAGCTTTCTTGCTTGGCTAGAAGGATAAGATCGTCCCAACACTGCGGAGTAACTTCTTGCAAACACAAAACATCACACCTGCGCAACAAATCAGGCAACGAAGGATGCGTCAACAGCATGTGCATGTTCAAAGTTGCAACATGTATGGCAGCACTCGAATGTTTAGCTTCCACGCTGTCTTCCTCTAAATCTTTTGCCTCTGTCTCGTCACTGGCTTCAATGTATACTGGCTGTATTTCAAAACCAAGACCACTATGGCGGTCATGCATATTGCATTTCTCCGTCAAACGCCGGTACCACTTCCGGCGCATGCGTCGGACCAGCTCGCAATTGTTGGTCATTAGCAAAGCTTTTTGTGCTACAGAAATACGACACGGATGCCATGCGGGGTCTTGCACGAGACTATCCAAACTTTTCAATGTATCCAACTGCTGTGCATTCAACTTCTTCGTTCTTCTCTCCCCTCCTGACGACAGATACACCATGCTTGTTGGAGTTGGAAACACACGAACGAAGTCTTCATCTTCATTTACTGCATGCTGCCCGAAAACATCTCCCAAAGCACCAACCTGCACACCAATGTCAGACACATTGCAAAACACACATTTCTCCAAAACCTCTGAATCGTCTAACTCTTCAGACCCATCCGATTCTGAATCAGTATGCAACGGCGATCCAGGCCTCGCAACTTTTGCAAGGGAATTATCCATTTCCTCAACTGTCCATTTTTCTGCTTTACCTAAACTCCAGTCGGTAAGATACTCTTCATGCATCTGAGCAAACTTGGCAGCTGTCCGCGCCGTGCCGGCGTCTGGCCGCTGCATGCCTGCAGCGGTGGGAGCCACACGTGGCATGCAAGTTCCAAAGTTGATAGAATGTAGATGCATGATGCCTCCTGCACCCCATTCAAAAACCCCTTCACCATCCTCATACCGCAACACATGTCTATAAAACAATTCCATCTTATATGCTGTGAACCAAGCCACCACCCCAGGACATCGGAGCACTCTGCGACGTTCTGCTGATAAGTTTTTCTCTGCAGGCTCCAAAGGATCTGTTCTGTTCCCACGCCGAACAGTTACTGCAGTCTCGTACTTTTGCAAACATTGTGCTAGGTCATCCCAATGATATATGGCTGTCGTTAAGGTGCTGAAATGACACGGAATTTCTCCTCCTGCTTGTACACACAAACTGCGCTGCACGACTTCTTCCATCAACTCATCTATAAATTCCGTCCGTCGACCATCTGGCTCAAATTCATGCTCGTACGACGACCATGCGCGGCCCACAGCGACGCGCGCATCCCCTGCTGAGGCCATGTCGATCTCCCTGTCCGCAGCGACACGAGAGACCTCTGGTTGAGGAGCTGCTGCGGCGCGGTCCACAGCGACACGCGCGCCCCCTGCAGATGCCACAGTGATCTCCCTGTCCGCAGCGACACGGGAGACCTCTGGTTGAGGAGCTGCTGCAGCGCGGTCCACAGCGACACGCGCGCTACCCTCAGCTACCACATCGATCTCCCGGTCCGCAGCGACACGGGCGACTTTTGGTTGAGGAGCTGCTGTAGCGCGGTCCACAGCGACACGCGCGCCCCCGGCAGATGCCACATCGGTCTCCCTGTCCGCAGCGACACGAAAGACCTTTGGTTGAGAAGCTGCTGCCACCACGGCAGGCGACAAAACTTTTTCAATAACTTTATTTCCCTCGGAGCACACACGACTGAGCTCGGCAGCTTCAACTTCGAATCCATCTTCCATTAACAGGTCTCGGACAGCAACGGCCTTCTGTACGGCGTGCAACAATGCGTGCGCTTGTTCTTCCACTGTCTCTTGCTCTATCTGGTCAACCATTGCTTCCAGGTCCGACCGCTGTCGTAGCTTTTCTTGTGCTGACCCAACCATGGAATGTTCAAACGCAGAAACAATTTTGGTAAACTGGGCCTTCCCCATTTTGAACAACTCTTCGGTCGTGTAAGAAATGTTGTTGTTCACTTGTGTTTGTTGACGTTTCAGGAAGTACCCACGTGCACGCAATGCCTTGTTGCGCAAAGCCGTGTTCAGGGCAAAAAAGTAAAAACGAGGGTGTGCTTGAAACCTCCCGTCCGAGCGAAATAGCAAATGTTTCAACCATTCCCAGAAAGACAAAGGCTGCAATGTTTCCTCTTGTCTCTGCTGCAAATGTGCCCAATAGTCCCCCTGCCCTAAAGGAAACAATTTCACAAAGCCGGCGACGATGTAATAGGGCTGATCCTCCCTGATGAGTTGGTTTGTAGAAGTCACTGTAGGAGGATCAAGAATGGGGACACCTTTTACACGAGCAGCGCCAAAACGACGAATGGTGGACTTACTGCTTGCACTCTCATTAGCCGCGCATACTGCTTCCCACAAATCCTCTTTCAACTCCATTTCAGTTTGCTCGCCAGCTGCATCCTCCGGTGACCAAAGACCTTCCGACACCAGAGGTTCTTCCCAAGAAGCAAGCTCTTGTACTGCTGTCAACTCATCGTGTAAAATCTGTTCCACCTCCAAAGGACCCTTGTCATCGAATTTAGAAGACAAGTACGCTGCCAAGGTATTAAAAACTATATCATTCTGACCGCCAACATGGTCGGCACACTCTTCTTCCATTGCCTGTCGTAAATGTGTCCACATTTGTTCAATGCGTTCAACAGCATCTATCGAATTCTCCGGCTCGTGCAGTAGCCGCAGTTTGGAAGCCATTTGCAATTCTAGGGACGTGGACATCCACATTGCGAATAATTTTCGTTCTATGTGTTCCCATGGAGATTGCTCTATGACATGTACTTGCAAACCAACAGGCTCCTCTCCTTGCTCACTATCTGCGTATTGTTTCAAGTTCTCGCGACACACCAGGTCTACATAACCACCAGTGGTTAATCCTCCTGGTTGAAGAGCCAGAGATCCTCCATCTTGCAAAGGTCGACATATGCGATTCAAGGCATTCTCTAAGCGTCGACGGCTCACTAAGAATGGCACCCTCTGTTTTCGATTGGGGTCCTTTGGGCACCTGCGTATCAATAACATTTTCATGTCTCCGACTGCTGCTGGAATATTTCTTACGTACTGAGGACCATTTTGAAACAAATTGCCAACATGACCACGTAACTCACATTGGCCGGTTGCATGCAACGTGAAGATCCGTACGATATGTTGGATCGGAGACAAAATTTCTTCTTCGAAGAATGTTAAGGCATCAGTCTCTGGTAATGGGTCACCAGGGTCTGCAAAATTTTTGGCAGTCAGTCGCACAGGCTCTTTTGGTAAACCTTCAGCCGCACGGCGTTTGGCTTCCAACAAACAGTTTTCACAAATAGGACGACCTGCCTCCAGCCACTCAGGTTCAGAAGCTCTGAGAAAATTAGTCTTTTTGAAACACTCGCTTTCGAACCCACCTGGCAGATCCTGCTTTTGCTTACGAGTGCCAAACCATCCTTCGTGACAATAGTCACAATCTTGGAACTCTAAAGACATCATATATGTATCGACCTCGTGCACACGATTACAAAATGTCATCACACGAGCCTCTGCATCCATACTGTTACCATAAAATTGACGCAAACTTTTTGGCAGCCTAGGTCGAGGCAGAGCATTCCCTAAGATGGT